>JAQFYM010000358.1:0-74720 GCA_034694785.1 Agrenia bidenticulata
GTCCGTACAGCATCACACAACTCAGGTGTGACAGTGCTGTCTGCATATTGCATGACATAAGTCAGGTGACAGTGCTGTCTGTTTCAGCATGCACACACATTTCAGCATGCACACACATTTCAGCATGTTCACACTGCAGAGATGCAGACTACACACTCTCTACAAATAGTTTAGGCATTAATCCCTCCTCATAGTAAAGATGTAGGAGAGAGAGAGAGTGAGTGAGACACGGTGGAGTAACTGGTAAGAAGTACCTGGGCCAGTATGGACTCCAAAAATAGATTATCGAAATCCACTCCAATCTCCTTTTCATATCACCCGTTTGAAGTTCACTAAACGGATGGGGACTAGTCATTTAATTACTCGCCCATCACGCCCCACCATCTCCTAAAATACAATACTTCGGGTAGTACCAGATAGACGAGGGCCTCCTGGTTCATTCATAGACGAGTGAGAGCCGAAAGTACAACATCAGTTCAGAAAATCCAATCAATGCTCAAATAAATCGCTTTAGCTAATAAACTCCCTGCAAAAAATAATCGTTAAATAGACTCAAGGCCACCCGGGGTTCGGATTGGTCTTGAACTTTGGGTGCTTTAAGGGCCTTGAGTATGAGGGTCATTCTTTTAATTAAGAGAGAGCAGCCGTAGACTTAGATAAGTTCCCCGAATGTCATCTATGAGGGGATTGAGTGTCACTCTAGTGTGCTTAAGAGGGACGTAGTTTGTGCACAACCCTGGGCACTAGTAAATGACTCGGCTTTGAAAATGGCTCTTGTACTGTAGTACGTGACTAGGTGCACATATTGTAAAAGCAGGATCGGCAGGGGGTGACCTTGAGGAGAGAGATCCGATTTGATCCGGACGTGGGGGACACTGTTGGCCTATTCCCCATTTTTGATGAAGGCACGAGCCCGTAATTTCTATCCCCACAAACAAACACGAGGGGAATAAATCTTCCCCTCCTCAAACAAACGTTAAAGTCAACAGTGTAGAGTCCCACTTTTAAGCCCTTGTATCAATTATTCATTCAAGTTAAAGCCGAAGCGTATAATTAATCTCGTTTTAAACTACCTGTCCCTCCATACCTTCACCCAAATCCACGAGAATCCTCTGCAATTACAGGACTGGCTGGGAAGTTGACTTACCTCCTCAGTACATATAATAACTCACCACTAGACATGTCAATGTTTTCCCCCGATAGATCAATACTAGAAAAATCTAGATTATGATTATAGAATGAACGTATAGAGTCTCGGTGGAATGACAGAGCCATTGACAATCCACCAGTTCCCTACCACCGAACTCAGATCACCCAAATCCCCTTGTCAATGTATTGCATAACCCGAAATGGGGGAATGGAAGCTCAATCATCTTTAATTATTATTATGGCTAATTCTAATAGTTTTCTCCACAGTTAGAAGTGCACATGACATAAATGACCCAGTTTGAATGCCCCTACGGGTGGATTCAATAATACTGGAGGATAAATTCCCGTCTCTCTAAATTGTATTACACTGGGAAAATTGGATTCATGTAGGTGAAGGGAAATTTGATTAAATAAGCGTGCTGATTTTCACGCATCAACTTGATTGACCTCGGTGGTTGTTTTGTTCAAGGGGTGCCTCGGATTTATTGGTTGGTGTTTTGATTTCAAGGTCCTTTGGTTTCCAGGGAATTGATTGATGAGATTCTCTCTGAGGCTTGTCCCGTCCATCAATTTGATCAAGGCAATTCAAAGGATACTATATAGTTGAGGAGACTAGCGTGTACTATTTCATAGCCTCTTAGAGATTGGGCTATAAGTCCGATGGGCCATTTATGACAGAGGAGGGTGGGGAGAGTGGAATTAAATCCCACGATATCATCCACTCGCTGGACAGAGACATACTGCTCTTTTTATTATGACTATGAGGCTAATTGTGGGATCTCATTTTTCTCGCCATTGGCAATGTTTATTTACTATTTATAACATCAGATTCTAAGGCATGCTTTCATGATAAAGCACTCGGGCAGTATAGAGGGGGCAAGTTTGACCCCTGGCCATATTGTCGATTTTGGCCTGTGCTAATGTACACTCTGCCTACTACCAAGGTTGCCTTAAAAAAGTCTCTTTTTAAGTAACCAACGTTAATAAAAATCTCTCGTGACTTTTCGAATGTTTCTATTAATGTTGTCATATCTGTTGGATATGGAAAGCTTCAAGTTGAGCCTTTGTCAGAAAACTTTCATCCTTCCCTTTTCATTCCCTTTGTAATTTCAATTTCCATTACATCAAACTAAAGTACCTGTCCTAGAAAACATCGTTGGCTGAGCTTGGTAGTCCAAACTGAAATCTCTACGAGCTTCTCATGTCAACTTGAGCTAATGAGTCAGAGATTTCCAGACTCAGCTTCTCTAATGCTTTTCCAACTCCTTTCCCAAGCTCTTTCACAAGAGGAGGAAATGTAACTTGGGAAAGGAGACCTTTGACTTTTTACTACACGGAGAAATTCTATTTTAAAAAAAATACACGACTTTTCCCATTTGACTTTGAAAACTTTTCTGACTTTTGACATTAGGTTTGTGTTATGAATTGCGAGTATAGAATTGTAAAGAAAAGGAGACAGACTTCTAACCTATTGGTCCAGAATACAATTCTGTGGAAACACTTTCATAAATCTTTTGCAACTGGAGTTTTTTAAAACGTATTACATTATCAATCTCAAGTTTAAGTTCATGGAAAGGTCAGGTCTGATAAGAAGTCATAGTTTTAGTTCCTAACGGGTTAAGGTTACCTAATTTTATGATAATTAATAGTACGTACATATCCCCTAACTTGTACGATTAAACTCATCTCATTAATCTCAATCCGTACGACTGTCAAGCAGGGACCGTCACTTAAAATACAAATCAGTTGAGGCGAAGACCCAGGCAGATTTCATATTAAATCCAAATTCATTTTGACGGGTGGATTTGAAGGTCATGGAACAACCTCCAGGACTCTATTCCCTTTTTGATAAGGCCATCAACGAATCCTGCAAAATAATCATTTTTAATATAATAAAGAAGTCAAATGGGCGTAGGCAGACAGCGGTCAGCGGTAGCCACTGGTCTTTTCTAGGTCTTCCTACTAGCTCCCATTACACATTACACATATCATCTCATTAATAATTCCTCCCAAGTCGAAAGGACAGGATAAGAAATTGGAACTCAGATTTTTTTCTGATAGCTAGTCGGATAGGGTTTCTCCTTTTTATATCTCGGTCTACCGGGTCCAATTGCCAAGCTGGGTTTCTCTACTTTCAAAAAAAAATACTTGATGTGTTATTGCTGAAATTTTTGCTGCTTTTGCTTTTGTTGTTGGTGTGTGTGGCTGGATGTGCTTATGTGACAAATTTGCTGTTGATGGGAGATTCCTTGTGTGTATTGTTAGCGAACGATGTTTTCAAATTGATTAAGCGATCCGGTTCCAAGAGGAGCTACTGAGGACGATGATGCAGCTCGAGTGCGTCTTCTTCCGCCTGGCCGAGACTATGAATCGGGACGTCCTTATCATTTGTGACCGGGGGACGATGGATGCCTCCGCCTGTACGTATCACAAACCTTACTGAACGATGTGCTAAATAATGAATTACTCACCTACTCTCTCATGAATGTTATTACAGTCATTAAAGGAAAGGACTGGGAGTCCATTGTATCTCGGAACAGTTGGAATGACATTGACTTGCGGGACGCACGATACAATCAAATTATCCACATGGTCTCGGCTGCAAATGGAGCCGAGCCGTTCTACACGATAGAGGTAGGCTGACACGGATATTAGAATCTCGAAATTACTCTGGCCCATGAGATATAATTTAATTTCCAGCCACCGTTGACTTGAGTTGACAAATCCGCTCGATCTACGGACGAGTAAATGTTTCATATGATGCGATTCTATATATAGCCTAACAAAGGCTCTGCTCAGGCTTCTCATCCTTCTCAACCTGACATTGACTTTAATATTGACTTTCAGGATCACGTGTGTCGATCCGAAGGTCTGGAGTTGGCACGAGATTTGGACCAGAAGGCCGCCCAGGCCTGGGTGGGTCATCCCTATTTTGACGTGGTGGACAACTCGACGGATTTTGAAACGAAGCTGTGTAGAATGATCCAAGTAATTGCTCTTCGATCGGGGGCGGTGATTGTGGGGGATGAAGGTGTTGCCAGTAATAGAGAGAGGGAAATGACGGAGAGAAAGGTCAGGAGAGCCCCTGGGGATGAGTTGCCAGTGGCTTTCTCACAGATACGCAGTTCAAATCCCTACGGGGAGAATAGAATCGATTTCAGTTCTCAGGACTCGTTATCTCATTCTTCGGGCTATTTTGGCTCGTCTGATGAGTCCGACTGAAACGGTTCCAGATATTATAAATGACCATTTTACCATAAATCAATCAACTAATTTATTTTCAACATTTACAAACACAACCGTCCCCTGTATCGATGAGTCTTTATTAGGGACCACAAATCTCTCATTGTGTCAGGCAATAATAAAATTTTAACCGTACGCTTCTGATCCAGAGAATTAAAATCTCTTTGGAAAATGTTATGAATTGCTAGGATTTTTTAATCATCATTGTCACAATCATGTTCAAAAGTGGTTCGTACCTGTCTCTCCTAATGTCATCTCATGGTCGTTTAGTATTACTGGCCGCATCTTCATCATCATCCCTGAGATAAGCATTTATTTACTAATACCGTAGTTACTTGGTTTGGGCTTCCTCGCATAAATCGGATTTTACATACAAAGCTTTAAATGACATGCTCACTTTTTTCATTAATATTAGCTCTAGTAGTTTTTTTTATTTACCTAGATATTTAAATGAATTATATCTGAAACATGAGGGAAATAGTAGTGCTGGTTATTATTGTGTTAGTGCGTGTGTCAGAAACTGGGAATCGACACCAAAGACCGCTTGCAGACCAACTCGAAGAAGATGAAGTTTTTGGTTAAAGGGCCCCTTCCGGCTAAGGATCAATTCCCTGAAGGCTTCCAGGACTTCAATGTTGTCCATGACTATCTCCAAACCAGCACTCCGAAAATGCAGGCTCGGCTACGGAAACGAGGGCAAAAGGTAATATCCTCAAATCCACTATCCTTTTTTAAATCGTTCTTGACAAACATTAACTTTTTTAAACCCTCTACTATTCTCCATTGACATGAGTTCGATATTTTAACTTTGAACAGAGTCAATGGAGCTACACTTACACAGTGAGACGACCCGAGCTGCAGGGTCAAGTGGTGGAGGTGAAGACAACGCTGACGCAGCGAGACTATTGCAACATGCTGTCTCAGAAGGAGAGTAATCACGTGACGGTCTATAAAACCCGACGGTGTTTCCTCCTCAATGACCAGTACTTCCAGTTGGACATGTATACTGACCCATGTCATCCCAGGTACATGACCTCTCTTTGACCTCTCAATTCTGACGCCTTTATAGATGTCAATTATATTGAAAACTCGACTCAATTTTTCGTAGGTGCAAAGGACTGGTTTTACTCGAGACGTATACGTCCCTTCCGAGCGATGAGCTTCAACAACGGCTTCCCAAGTTCCTGAACATCGTTCGGGAGGTGAGTAGGGAGCCCAACTATTCCATGTTCAACCTGTCCCTCAAGGAACGTTGGGAAAATAATATACACTTCTGTCAGAGTTTGACAGGGTCGGGTATGTAAAGAATACATGGAATTATTAAATCTTTGACTATTTAGTTTATTGACTAATTATTGAAAATGGATTCAGATTCAACGGAGAGCGTGTCGAGGAATCTACCCACTGAATCCAAGTCGGCAGAATTCTAATTGCCGAACCTAGCCCTTCCTCTTCTAAAGAGCCCCTTCCACACTGTCCTTCAAAGAGCTGGCTTAATATTCTAATCCTTTAGTTATTATTTCTTAACTATTTCTTAACTGTTTTTTTTAGAAAATGAGTTTATTTTCATTTTCATTTAAAATCATTTTATTCAATTGTTTATATTCGTAGTTATAGTTTGAGAGAGTTGGTAGCTTTAAGCCCGAGCCTGGGCTTTTATGATCTTCATGTTTGTCTGTCAGTCTGTCCGAAGGATAACTCTCTTCAAACTTGTTGGATTGAATTTAAATGTTACACACGTATGAATTGAGTCAATATAATTAACAAGTTTGAAGTTGGACATAATTGAAACAAGATGAGGGTTGAGATTTGGTACGAAAACAGGCTAGGCTCATGCAAAGTTGATTGCATAAGGAAACTCTCATATTGATTTTCTAGGGGAATTTAAATCTATTATTTAAATAGACTTTGTTCATAAAGTAACGCCTTGGGGCCGTTCTAAGTTGCACATTGTAGGTTTTATAGTATCAAGTCCTTCGTATGGATGACCCACAGTGTTTATGTGGATTTAAATGAGGAAAGTCTGAATGAGGAATTGGCTGTTCTTATACTAATAAGAAATGGGACTGATTGAACCCACTGATCCTTCAGTATAATATAAATATTTGGATGGTCCAGTTTATAGTAAACCTCTGTCCTTTGTAAGAGAGTATGGCCGTTAAAGGGCTCTAGGGATATAAAAAAAGAATCTATTGACTGCCTCTGTAATAAGCTAATCCTTGTGAAGGGAAACCAGATGACCTCATCAAGACGCTTAAACTCAATGCCAATCTTTACAATCTTTTAAGAATTTAATCGGATATCTTGTAATCCAATCAAGTTGTTCCACTCGGTGATACATTTTCCTTCAAAAATTTACCTAAACTAATCAAAGTTTCTTTCAAATTAAAAAGAAACAGAGTTAAAGAAAACTCATAGTGAAATAAATTGTAAAAAATAGCATACGGGGAAAACCTGAATAGGTCCCATGGTAATTTCCAATTTGACACTCTCTCTCTTTATCTTAGGAGAAAGAAGATGTAGACATTTGAGTTGTTTGTCATGAAAAACATTTCTGAGCATCTTTTTGTTACGAGGCCTACGTGTGACCTGTCCAATTACAAAATTAGATTCTGAAGCAATTAGGCCGAATAAATAGAGTGCGTACAAATGAACCAAACTGGAACCAATAATTTAATACTAACAATAAGTAAAAAGACATGCTATTTTAGTACCACTTATCTCACTTGTCTACAAAATGTTATTAAAAAAAAGCTTGAGTTCAAAGCTCTTGTCTACCCTTATAAGTTGGAATGAGGCCTCTCGACTCCGACTCCAAAAATAAGCAAGACAAGCTCGGATTTTATGCAATCGAATTTAAGATTAAACTGTGTACAATCAGATGAATCATTTCAAAAGTTCAGGAAGGATACTTGAGTCCAAAATATCTTGTATGAATGTCAAAAAAGTCCTAATGATTTATATTGGACGGGAAGTGGTGGTAACATTACCTATTAATATTATAGATGATGAGTCAAATTGTTTATTGTAACCATTTTGAGCCAACGTTGGAAAATTCCCGTCCCTCGTATGTTATTCCATTAAAAACTACAACAACCTACTTCTGTATGACTTTCTGAGTACTTGGTGAATCATAACCTCTGGGATACACGAGACCTCAATGTGATAACTTGTAATAATAATAATGAAAATAACAATCACGTACCTTTATAGAGACAATGGATTATGAAAATAGCAGTACTATAGAAAGTATAATTGTACCTTTAACGAGAGAAACGTGTGTAGCTGATTGGATTGTGATTAACGTGTCCTCTTTGAATTAATACGGCCTGAATATTCGCGAACACTTCCCTTGTTCAGCGCTTCAGCCGTTGCAGACGAAACTCCAACCTGGGTCTTTACATTGGAGACATTTTTTAAGTCTGTACATAATAATCTTTTTCTTAGCTACGAATCGGTGTTATGGTTTAAGAAATCTAAACTGAGCCCATTTCTCTTTGCTTTTAAATAAATAAATTGTCTACTAGTTTATCAGTGTTTTACAACTGTTTTAGTCTTTGATGTAGATGGATATCATTAGAGATGTTGGTAGGGGGTCGGTTAAAAATGTCTTAATCTAATCTTAAGTTACCTTTGTATTGGAAGATTCGATGTCCAGAATCTTAGACAATTAGTATATGAGTAGTTGTCAGGCTCTACTGGCTGGAAGGGGTTTGTCCCAATATTGCCCATCAGATGTTAATTATGTCGTTGCTTTGGGGGGCTTAAGTTATATATTTATGCAATGCATATATTCTACCATGTGTATATAGCTTAAGTGTCTCGGCTGATTTGTCAGATGTTGGAAAGGGCTGAGGTTTTGGGGTTAATAAAGCAAGTTTTTTTTAAATCTATGAACTATTGTACAATTCGTATGATTTTAATTTCATTAACCAAGACTTTTTGACGACAAAAATCTTACTCGTTCGATTATTTAAATTACATTGGGGCCGTGGCGATGGGTTCAGTATTGGAGGAGGAATTGGCGATATCCTGTGGTCATGAGTTAAATTTAATTTAGTAAGACTAGTCCTCTTCGGGCCGAACTGATTCTTCTTCACTGTCTTCGTCCTCGTCTTCCAGTTCAGGCATTGGAAACCGAAGAATGGCGGCGATCCCAGTTAATTGGCCTAACTCTGTAAAAATGTGTTGGATTTTAGGTTGAGGCTGTTTTAAAAAATCGGCTGTAGGATAAATCATAACAATAAATTGAAAACCACTCACGTTCCCCGGATACATGAAGGCTTGAGAATATTTTGACGTCTCCTCCGTTATCCTGCACACTTTCAATTGCTTGGACGTATCGTTTTCTGGTTGGGACATCACAAGATCTAGAGGCCCCGTTTAATATCAATAAATAAAACACAAATGCATTTCTAAACCACTTGTAATGCATTGACTGGAAGTAAGATTTTTACCTGAATAAAGCGTCAGAAATCATTAAGACGTCTATCGCTTGAGCTTCGACTGCCTTCTCAATCTGTTTCAAACCATAGAAGGCCTTCTCAGGCTCATTCTGCAGCATTATATAAAATGATTCCAGAGCTTTAACTTCTCCAGCAGCTTTTGTGTCTGCTAGTTTCGCCGTCACAGCTGGGTTTGTTAAAACTTCTACAGGTTCAAAATACATTATACAATGAGGTAATAAATAATTCAGATATGGACAGGTTGCCAGTTTGCCAGTATTTGTAAAATTCAAAATTCTCAGATCCTTAA
Source organism: Agrenia bidenticulata (assembly GCA_034694785.1). Lineage (NCBI taxonomy): Eukaryota > Metazoa > Arthropoda > Collembola > Entomobryomorpha > Isotomidae > Agrenia > Agrenia bidenticulata. The sequence goes on from JAQFYM010000358.1 coordinate 9,148, forward strand.
GAAGACTGACCTTGTAAAGAATGTTTGAAGCCACTTGAGGAATGGACAAGAAGGAACTTGCCCTTGTTATCTATGAGAAGTTTATTGTCCATTTTAACAGCCTGCTGGAACATGTAGTCAAAAAATTGCTCTTTTACAAATCCAGGACTGGCTATAAGGACACACTTAATGATCTCAAAATTTACATGACGGAGAAGAGCCTGCATTACATTCTCATAGAATTTTTGCAACCCCTGCAATTAAACATTACTACATAAAATCGAATAAGCACTCTGGGAAATTATGTGACCCTTTCAAAAGAAATCTCTCCATGCGTACCTTTTCATGATTACTAACATTTCCATGCCTTTTCCTAGGTATAGATTGGTCAATTTTAGCCCTCACGAGTGTCATACTTGAAAGGACAAGACATACATGGGCCATTCCTTCTTGCATCACCACCGCCGCCACGTCTGCTCTCTAGTAAAAGAAAAAATTCTGCTAGAGAAAGTCAACCATCACCAATTCAATCAATTGGACAGTAAGATCTTACTTGGACGGGGTCACAGGCTGTCTCAATCCGGTTAAGATCAACTGAATCCCACTGTTTAGTAACACAGAATTTCCGGTTAACCTCTAGGTCAAGAGTATGGTAAGCCCCCATCTGGAATACAGAAATGTTTGAAATCCCAGAACAAATTAATTAATTCTCAGACTCTATTTAATTTCAATCTCAATCTCAAACCTTGACGAATTGATTCTCTTGAACATTTCGTCCCTTGAGTCTCAAGACACATGCTTGTGTGTCGAAATCGATGGATTCGACCTTGATGGTGAGTGTGGTTCGGATTCGGCTACTCGTCGATGACCCCGTCGCCGACTCCTGCTGAACCTTCCGAATCGTTGTTGATCTCACATAGCTACCTTCTCTTATTAAGTTGAAGGCATGCCACATGTCTTCACTCTCCTCAGCCATCATCACGACGTCCCTAAGGAAATTGAAATAAAATAAAACCCAATCACTATTATAAATATTATTCTGTTATAACTAAATTTATTAAAAACCGAGAGGGAACACTCACCCATTTCCATCCTTATCCAAATACTTTCCTATTAACTTCATCTTCTCATTTTATTGTGACTGTTGAGTTGGAAGAACCTCTCAACTCCTGCAGTGCTCGTCCAGGTGTCGAAGTCTTTGAATATTTTGCTAAAGCCCGCCCGGTCAAGAGCTCTACCCCTTACCGCCTACCTACTAACCACAGACGAGAAAATCCACAGACTTGTGAGAAAAGAAAGAGACAAGGAAAATTTCTCGTCTGTGCCTACTAACCTCCTTACCGCATACCACCACAATAGAATTATTATCTAAATAAGAATCCGCCAAGGATCTCTGTGTGTGTGTGTGTGTGTGTGTCTATGATAAAATTGCACAGTGCCCCTGCACTTTGATGACGTCTCTTGCGATGCTCATAATGGCGGTTCCGATGGCTGATTATTTTTTCTAGGCGATGCGCGTTAAAGCGGGCACCGATGGCTTGTCTAACTTAGAATCCGCCAAGGATTTCTGTGTGTGTGTGTTTGTCTGTTACCAGTTGAATATACCGCGCATGCTTTCTATGATAAAATTTTACAGTGCCCCATGATTATTATTATTATTTATTTATCAAACTTGTCCGTACAGAGACCAGTTACGTTTGACAATACATTTTGGTAATTACATTAGATTCCGCCTGTCTGGAGAGGTCGGATATTTAAAAAATAATTATATCACAAATTATTCGCACAAGATTGCACAACCTAGTCATGTAGTTAATTGTCCATTTTCTGTTTTACAATACAGTGATAAAAGAGGGATATCAATATAAATAAGAGGGTCAGTTTATCATATATTCTTCATTTGTCGAGACTATTTACATGAATCTTTACCTTTCTGTATCAGGTAATGTTTTAATGTTTTCTTTATAATAGTAAGACTGCTGGCAGCCTTTATTTCACGAGAGAGATCATTCCATGCGTTACAAGCTTTGTACAAGATCGATCGTTTTCCGTAGGTATTTCTCTGGATGTTTTCAATATAAATTAAGTGTAAATCAGGTGACGTCTATGCGATGCCCATAATGGCGGGTCCTACGGCTAATTATTTATTCTAGGCGATGACCGTTGTACCGGGCACCGACTTTCTAAAAGAATCCGCCAAGGATCTCTGTGTGTGTGTGTGTATGTCTGTTGCCAGTTGAATCTACCCGCTCCCTGCGCATGCTTTCTATGATAAATTTTCATAGTGCCCCTAGATGACGTCTCTGCGATGATGCCCGTAATGGCGGATCCGATGGCTGATTATTTTTTCTAGGCGATGCCGGTTATAGCGGGCACCGATGGCTAACAAGATTTGGGTAAGGAATTCATTTGCCTGATAAAATAAGTTTGTGTGGATAGGATTCATTGATTATAATTGTTCGGATATAGCTAGTCCAACAATTAATCAGATTTTAGAGCAGTGAGCCCTGTAGCTCTGGTCCTTCAAATTGATAGCTCAGATAGAGTATATTGAGTTCGATGATTGAGAGTCGGGTTATTAAAGTATGCTCGAAATTACCCTGTTGGAGACCCAATAAAAGAGTTTATGTTTTTTAAATGAGAAAGGGCTGAAGCGAGGGTATTTGACTGGGCAACATGGCGAAATCGAGGGTATTTGAACTGGCGATACGACGGAATCAAGGAACTGGCTGCTGAGTTGGGTTAGATATTGGAATCGAATGAGCTCGGGATTTGAAGGACCTGCAATTTTTAAGTTGTTTTTGCGTTGACTCTTCAATGGAATGAATAAAAACGTGGGATATTTACACTTTGAAAATGAATAAACAGCAAGATAATGATGAGTAAGTTACACGGGTATTAGATCTTTAATCCAAATTCAATTACAAAAAATAGAGGAAGAATGAATGAGACAAGAGAACTCTGCCAGCCACGACAATTAATACACATACAGCCCTTTAATGTTAACGTGGAGGTAGTGATGTTGAAGAGTTAATGAATAGCAATGATTAAGGGAGAACATATTAATATTTAAAGGATAATAATTCTAATAATCTATAGGACTCTACTCGATTTGTGGAGGGCACGAGGACATGCTATCTCAGCCTTCCTTGAGATCTGTTTATAACATAAAAAGAGTCCAAGGCATCCTGAATCCATTAAGGGGCACTTCCCTAAGGACTTTTCTCCTACAAGGTATCTAACAAAGTCCTCCTCTGGACAGATCTAGAAAAGCCGAGATGATTTTTAAATTCAGAGGAAAGAACTCAAGTACACATTCGAATTCTTCTTATGATCCATAGCACGAAAGTCTTTAGTCTTCTCTCTAATACCTTCATCACCTACGACTACATCACTAAAAAAACGGACTGAAAAATTATTACAAGAGGAGAGAAGCCCTGATGATGGATAACAAGAGTAGTACAGTGTCATTAAGGTAACGTAATACAAAGAGAATACGCTATTATTTCTGAGGTGGGTGTGGTTGTGTCAGTGACTGATTGTAACACAACGACAAATACATTTCCTACTACACTCTACTGGTAATGAGTAAATTATATACAAAAAATCTCCTATACCACTAGTATCGACAAAAGTTATAGATCCCACTACCCAACTCATCGACTCGCAGAGCTGCAAAAGTTTACACAAAAAACACCTTGTATTACATATATGTGTGTATAACAATAAGATAATCTAGGACCGTGTTCGGGCAGAAAGACTAACAATATATATATTTTTTTATATAAGTATTTTTTCGAATTTTTACGATTATTATGAAGAAAGAGTGAGGCGGACGATGATGATGTCACAGTAGTAGCGTGTAATTTTATTTTATTTATATATCTATGTACAGTCTCCTAGATACGCCCAACTCTGTCCTATAGTAGCATTCTATATTTTAGACAATAACGGAGAGCCAAAAACATTTTCGAATAATTTATGAAATCAATATCTCAAAAAGCTACATCAATTTCATCACAAGTTTTCGAGTCAAAACTAACTAACTACTTGTCTACTGGACAACTTCAGGACAATTCCCTAAATCCTAAGGAATTTTTAAGACTTGAAACGTAATACTCATTAATGGATGGGGGAGGTTACCCAAACTTGAATATATTTAATAGCGAACAAGAAAAAATTGGCACATGTCGATTTCTAATCTTTCTCCTCTGCTACAATTATTTAGTACGGAAGGTGGTGGAAAAGCTGAAGGTTCTCTAATACAAGGACTTTCTACTTCACAGTCCCATTGGAATCTACACTAAAGAGGCTCTCGTCGTCCTCGTCATTTCCACAGTTTCGTCAATTGGAATTCCTAAACTAACTAATCTACTATCAAGTTTCTTAATATTCTCTCTCAGTTACAAGTGTCATAAAAATATTTCGTTGTCCTAAAACACACACACGACCACGAATTAAATGGGGCTCATCTTTGTGCCCACCAAGTCAACTATTTTCCTAAACTCCTTTGTAAATGTCTTAAACTATTATATAGAGAGGTAACCTTAAGTTCGCGGAAGAGCGATCATTACCCCTAGGTAGGTGAGAGAACTTGATGTATTCAAATCTTAGCCACTAAATTCATGTAATACTACATATATAAAGTCATCTCTCAAATTCAATGAATATCAGCCATTTCTTTCGTCTGCAAGTACTCGACTGGACGAGAAGAAGCTAGTCTTCCTTATATGGATGCATTCCCTATCAATTCATTACCACCATGTGTTTAGCAACAACAAGAATAAGCACAGTGCTCAGAGCTAGAAACTTGGACACTATTCAGACTGAACTACGAACAACATCAAAGTCACTAGGATTTAGAGGGACGAGCTACTAGCTACTTAACAAGTTTGGACAATGCTTAAGATTATGAGGACATGAGAACGGTGTGTGACCCAACCATGAGCTTCTTCACAGACGAGACTTATAGAGGAGGTCATTCTTGTTGTTTTCTAGCTGGAAGGAAGAACTATGGCGTGTGTTCCGTTCCTAATTCGACGAAGAGACAAGTACAGCAAGTATAACGGACGACGATCTTATTCCCATTGATGAGGTGACGGCGGTAATTCAGACGGATGAGCGACGGTCGAACTGAAAAGTTAAATTATAAAAATTCCTTTAGACCCCTTCAACAAATACTCATATGGTTCACTCTTAGTTAATAAGAGCCTCAGGCCCCCAAGTGGGCCAATCGAAATTATTCATACCTAGTGAAACTTTTAAAAGCAGCCGAATGGGGATTGATGCACAGTGGAGTGCGATTATTCTGAGCTTGATCCGAGACGAGGCGATACAACTCTTCCTTAATTTGATGCATTGAAACTATTTTCTTTTCCCATCGGTCGTCAAAGGGATGGTCGGCGCAGGGTTCTAAGTCAGCAGCATAAATTCGAAGTCCTGTGGAAGATGTCCGGCAACATCGACACATGCAGGAGTGGAATCTCAGTCTTCCTTCGTCAATATACGGATGGTTAAGAGCCTCATCAACTGAGACTCGCTTTGCCTACAAGAGAAAATGAAATTTATGAGGGGCCTTAATCAACTTAAATCTCAGAAAGATGTAACCGAAATTCCTACCGGGTCAAACACGAGCATCTGGCATAGAAGGTGAACAGCCTCCGGTGTGGCCTGTGGAGATAATGTATACAAAGCAGCAAGAGCTGGCTGTTTGTGAGGTTTCTTAAGCATATGGGATTTGGCTCCAGAGCAGGCAGAGCGGATGTCTTCCGATTTCGGAGTTCCCAATAAATCTGATATTAAGTCCAGCTGTAAAACAAACAAAGTTAGAAGTGTTCTTTACGACTTGAATTGAACTGGAATGTAAAGCTCCTCCTCTTCTATACCTGCTGAATAGGAGTTTGAGCCTGGAAAAGGATTCGTCTTCCCAAAAGCTCAGCGAAAATACAACCAACGCTCCACATGTCCACGCCATTCGTGTAGTGTTTGGCCCCCATGAGGATTTCAGGTGCTCGGTAGTATTGGGTGACAACCTCTTGAGTCATGGCTTTGGATGGGTTCGGCTCCTCGACGCGAGCCAAACCAAAGTCACAGATTTTCAGTACACAATTGCTGTTCACAAGCAAATTACCTGGCTTGATGTCTCGGTGGATAATTCTGGCTGAGTGGAGGTATTTCAATCCTAGAATATCAGAGTATTAAATTATTATTCCAAACCCTAACTATTGAGCAAATAAAACTCTCAAACTCTGTCCATACCTCTCAAAATCTGATATAGAAAGACTTTAATGTGATCCGTCGAAAGATGCTGGGGAGAGACGATGATTTTGTGTAGATCACTCTGCATAAGTTCAGTTATCACGTATCTGCAAATAAAAACCAATGAGTTACATCCAGTCATCATAAGTGAAGATAAATATTCCCAAGCCAAGTTAGCCTACATCTCATGGAAGAAGTCGATATGAGGAGGTTGGAGGATGTCCTGGGCTGACACGACGTTGTCGTGCTTGAAGAAGCAGAGCATTCGCAATTCTCGACAAACTCGTCGAGCAGAGACCAAGGACTGGAACACATTCGGAAGTTTCTTGAGAGCCACCCGCTTTCCATCTCGAGGGTCCGTCACTGCCCTATAAACAAAAAACATTCAAAAAATATGAAAACATGTACTCATTCACAATATGATCATCAAGATTATAAAATCCTCACACATCCTCCTCTCATTCCCCACCTGACATGCCCTCGTCGGATTTCCTTCATTGCCAAAAGCATATGAAAAGAGAAATTTGACGTGAAACATAACTGAAGCATTTCGGAAGTTGGTATGCACTAAAAGGCTATCTAAGAATAATAGCCCCCCATACTAATTTACCTACAAGATAATCCATTTCCGTTCCTATTTCCCCTCAAACTGTCTTCCTGGGAAAAGGCAACTCTTGAAACCAAAATACTCCCTCACCATAAAATAATCATAAACGGTTCAAGTCCGCACAAATAGTAGAAAGGGACTTTGCCAACCCCACACCAGAGACAATAACATCAGCCCATAAGCCCATTTCCCATTCAAAATGAGATAATAAAAAAAGTTCAAACATTTGACTTTCAACAGATTGTTCCGGAAGTGTTTTAGAGAAATATGTGCCCCCTCCTACCTCTTCCACTCTCTCTTAAAGGCTTGTATGTGCACAAGTGGTAGTGGGGGCTGGTAATTAATTAAAAGAGAGAGAGAGAGATGATGTAAAATGGTCGAAGGAGTTTCATATGATTGCAACACGAATAGGGGAAAAAAGTTCCTTGTGAGGCACAACCAGTTTCTCGAGTTACTTAACTCAACTTCCATATATTATTATATTACCTTTGCCATACGAACATCACCTTCGTGGAAGCCAACATTGGAAACTCTCAAGTGTGTCAAGTCAATCCGATGGCCTATTTACTCAACCTTTTTCCCCTTCAGAGAGCCCCAAATTTTTTGAGAAACGCATCTTCCCCGACCACCATCGACCATCGTCTATGCCTTTCGGTCAATTTTCTCAAAAATCAAACTACCAACCACTATTATTTCCTGAAATACTCCAAAGATTTTCTAAAAAGTCGACCTTGCCACAGGAAAAATCCCCCCTTTGTACCAAACTCAACGACTACCAACAAAACATCCCTCAGAAACAAGAAGCTGGTCTACCTTTTATATCCCTGTAATAAAAACGGTAGTTTAATAATCATAAGGCGAGCTTGAGGATAAATTATATAAGAACCACAGCCTATTAAAGCCACGGATAGGACGAGTGCCTCCATTCTCTGACCCAATTGGCAAAGGAATCTAAGCCAAATCCTATGCGATAACCTCATTAGAAAAATACGCTCCGCACAGGAAGGAAACGAAGCATCAATACCCGCCTCATCCTTCTATGACCCTCACATCCCCGATAGTGACCCAACTAACCTCGGGACACTTTTTATCTCCATCCCCTCAAACTACACATCATCTACATCTTGTCCATAAAGATAGATCTTCATAGCCGGATTATAGAGTAAGGCTTAGTTTTCTCAACCCTTCATCTTCGTAATAAATTTGAATTTGGCAAAGGTTCCAATATAAAACTCAAGGACTCGACTATTAATCTATGAGACACAAGATTAGTTGGAAGCTCTCACTGAGCTTGGAAATGCGGGCAGATTCTTCGGACGAATACACTCAACCCACTTACTCTCATCTAGATCCAAACATGATCTCATGGTGACAAAAGACATAGCTAATCTTGTCAACTCCACCTTTGTCATCCTGATGAGGCTGGGATAAATCCGTCAATAAATATTCACACCTCACTGAATCTAGAACCTCATTAATTAAATCCCGTAAAAAAAGTAGGAACGGTGGATCTACTCCTCGCCAATCTCCGTTACTTTTAAATTCTATACACTCATCCACCCGGACGACTATTTACTCTAGTTATCTATCAAACAATAAACAACTAATAGTATGCCCTCCGACTACCACAAATACAACAACAACCAACAACCCACCTCACCAAAATAATCTTTCAAAGACACAAAGAGAGCAGACGGGGTAATAAAACCAGATTAATTACTCGTACCTCCCTTCTTTTAATTGCTTCTCTTGTACTCACCCACTACACAACACAATCCACATCGATGAGTAGAGAAAAATCCCAGAAAATCATCCATACACTCTTTCATGCTAAATCTGTCACCACCAACCTTAGCAGTACCCACAAATATGCACAGAACAAATAAGGCCCCAGATATTCACGAAACTAGTAGTTTTAAGTTTTTTTTTTACATTCGAATTTGATTGGAAAATCAAAAGAATTCAAATTCCAAGCGAACTAAATTTCAAACTCGATTTTGACCATAAATGTCGCGAGTTATAAATATATACCCGGTCATACTTGTCGCGCTCATACAATAATAGCGCACATTTGTCACGCTGTCGAAAATTTAGAAACCGTGTGGGTCGATTATTTAGAACTAAATAGCCCCAATTAGACATGCCAATCCTAACCTACAAACAAACACGACATCCGCCACTAAACTATCTACTACGGGGAAAAAATCACTCTGTTTACTCACAAGTTCACAATATCACTACCAGCCATACCTAAAGTTAATGCAGTGACATGATAATGGCCAAAAAAAATCAGCTACACACTAAATGTAGTATGGGATTGACCTAATTCCGTCATTCCTACCAGAAATTATTAACCGAGTCTTTCTACCTAATCCCCCACCGACTTTCAGACTCCAGCTATAAAAAAAATTGACACAAGAGTCAGGGTGACAGTTTCAAAACCCTAACCTAACGAAACACAATTAAGATTAGCTGGGCCATGTACAAAAAAGCATATAGAACAATTTTTAAAATATCTTGAGGCTAAACTCCAATTTTATGATATCATCATCTCTTAGTCATCCTCACGGCTAATTTAGCTTTGAAAATCTTACGGCCCGCTAACAGTTTACTACAGGGTTGATCGGGCACTTTTAATCCCTAAATCTCCCCATTGTCTTATCAATTCCCATGTTGGTAGCCTTCTTATCCAATGTAAGGGATAAGGGCTTATCGGGCTATCAATCTATACAGCCGATTCAGAGACCACTCAAAAAGCCCGAATATGTTTTGCCACTTTGTGGGGAAAATAGTTCAAAAGAAGGCCATCGTATCATCCTCTTGTTTAATAGTCTACTCAAGCGGCCTTCAACACTTATCTTATTTTTCTATCACAATTATAATCAGCGGATTTAAATGGATTTCTCAGCAAACGTGATGGAATCTTTACTTAATTATTTGGCTCCAAGTGGAACCTCTCTCTCGAAAAAACATATCAAGGGAGCCGAAAACAACAATAGGACAACACACAATATTTTTCAACATAAAAGGGAACAGTTTCTGCCACATCCGTCCATATTCATTGAACTGGCTGAAATGTTCAGGTGTCCCGAGGCCTTGCCTCTGATTTGAAACACCAGAGGATGATCATAATAGAAAATGACACATTCTAATAACCATCCTAATTCCCACACGACACAAGCCCAACAGACACGACAGCTTTCTTGTGAAACCATCTTGAGCAGAACGTCTTCGAGAACACTGGACACATGCTGACAACAATAAGGGATCCTACACAATCAGCGGCAAGTAACCCATTTCTCACCCTCTCATCATCCATGCGTTACTTCCCCCCCCCCCATCGGCCACATCCTATCATTGCCGATATCATTTTCAGATGTCTTGTTCTAAACAGGAAAACCCAAGAGACTTTACAGGCTCTTGGTAAACCATGTTGGGAGTACTGGTTTTTGAAACTTATTACCTTGACTCTATGTGACACATGGAGGGCCCCTAGATACGAATCTGATTGCAGAGAGAGACAGAGACTGTCAACAGGTCTAGTAACATGCAATTATATGCTTAGAATATTTATTTGCACATGCAGATTGAAGATTGAGCCAGGTCGGTACACTGTCGAGAGAGATGAGTTTAAAAATTGCAAATGTATAAGAAAGGCTTGGTTTCAGTGGAATTGACCTCATTACATTATCCTAGCTCTCCGACCACAGGTCCGTGTAACCAAATATATTTATTTTATATTAACAGAGATGAAGGGGCTTTTCACTTTTCGAAAGCTCCCAAATCATTTCAACCAAATACTTTCATACTTATCATCACCATCAATACTCTTTATAGCTAGAGGAGGACGAGTTCGTGGCCAAAAAGTGGATTACTTATAATAAACACCACCACCGCTTTTATCTTCTCATCATCAAAGCTAAAAACTAGCTCTATTGTTCCCCCTCTCGCTAATAGCAGATTTACAATACACATCTCATCTCATCCATTTATAATACTTAGCCACAGTAAAGTGCACTCCTAAACCAATTACAACCCTTCACGACACAAAAGACACAACTCAAATCACAGCCTCTTCTTTTACTTATTAGACATTACTTATTTGTAGTGCAGCAACAACGGGCTGTGCAGGTACACACACACACATCAACCCACACGCATACGAGGGACACTCAGTGCCAAACACTATTGCAGAATAATCATTTAACTATCGAATAGTGAGGACTAGCTGACATGCCTGCACTTCTAAGCCCCCGTCTTCAACTCTCGTTCAACGGTCCGAAAATCCCGTCCTATTTATAAAACTCGTTATGATCCACACCCGAATTCCTTCCCTTATAAGCAAGTACTCGTGAAACACGGACAAGACCATGTGGGGTTGTCCTAATCCCAGTCTTGTATATACGACCAACTGAAAGCCCTCAACTTCTTTACATGCTCATCCACCTCTCGTCAACTCCGACTGCGAGGATCCAGTTCTAATCCCTTCGGAGAAACGGAAGCCCGCAGAATTAGTTTACATGTCCTTAATCCTCTCAAAGGTTAGCCTATCGTATACAGACCATGACATGGCACTCTGTTCTTCAAAAATGTTACATACCCCATGGGATTGCGTAGTATTTGAATTGTAGATGTGGCTGATATTCAAAGTTCAAAGAATCAATAGTTCGTCTATGGTTTCATTCTCAATTAATTCATTAGTTATTGTCACTAGGCCGCCTTTCCCATCCCTGCCCTACCCATTATCTTAACACAAAAGCTCGTGTCCACTAAGGGACAAATCAGTTCGCTACAAAAGTTCACCTTTACAAGGTGTTACAATACCAGGTGGTAGGAAATACAGAATGAAAAACTTCCCTACAATGGAACTAAATGCAATTATAATTAAAACTCAATGAGCTTCCCCTAGAGGTTACATGTCCAAATCTCCAAACGACTTTCCTCAGATTCCAAATAAGAACAATTCACAGTTGCCCACTATGGACTTTCCAAACTCATGTTGTTTAATTTAAATTACTGTGTAGTTAGCCACGTTGAGAAAGACTATTAACTTTACTCTATCAGATCCAATTTATAAGCAATAAAATAGCATCAAGTTCAAGCCCTTAGCAGACTTAAATATGAGGATTCTCATAAGGTGTACTTGGCTCTGGCCCCAAATCAAGGTAGACGAAATGGAAAAATAAGCCAATAAAGCCCATAGGGCCATTTCTATTGACACAAACCTCTTAAATTCATCAGAATTAATCCCATAACATTACCATCATCGTGTATCATCAACCCCGATCCGAAAAAACAGGGAATCCACACCGGATTTTTCTCAGTAGGACAATTTCCAACTTAGCTCACTTATCCAACGGCAACTTTCAATGTTTCAATTCAAAATGAATATGACGAGGTCAACCCCTCACCTCACGAACTGTCGTGAGAGAAATCTTTCCTACAGCTACAAATCTGAATTAAAAGCAGTCCAATCCTCTACTACCTCACACCAACCACAACAATACCATGCAAGCCATCACACATAATACTCGAGCTGCTAAAACGTGAGACTTTTCCATGGACAAGCCACTGCACCATGCAAAGTCCATTGTCTCACTCATCGTCACATCATGCCTGACACATTTTTCCTAAATTAAAACTCTACCGACTTCACCCAGAGTACCAAGTAGCTAAAACGTCTCAAGTGACCCGAAGGTATCCCCAAAAAGGTAACCCGTAGGTATGGCAGTGGAAAGGTCAAGCTATCCTCGCTACCACCACCGGTTCCCCGAAACTCTAGGAGAGTTCCTCTGTCCGCTTAAAAAAAAGTAGATTAAAATGCCCCCAGCGAAATCGTTCGCTTTTCCATCTCTGATGAGAAGGAAGGAAGTGGCGGTGCAGTGAACTTTGGCAAATACTGATTTTTTCTCTACGTCTTGTATTTACATGGAGTTGTGTGTGTGTTATGTTATGTATCTCTAGCTAAATAGCTAACTCCTCTTAAACTCTCTCGTCTGTTTGCTAGTTCGGGTGGAGTTGACTCTATTTACAAATCTTCTCCCTCTTCAGATTCAGTCTCTCTATTTATAACCGGAGAGAAGCGGTGTTGTCTGCGAGTCAAGTTTTGACCAAAAATGGCTCCCACAACAAACTGCCAAATCCCATCCCATATTTATCTATCATTTAAACCCCATTTCACTCATCATTTCACATCAACTCTTCACAATCCACTTGGCCAATCTATCCCATTTCACAAAACATCCATTCCATCCTTCACTCATACTTTTTACAACCTTCAGCCCAATCTCTTTTAACAGTCTTTTATTTCCCTAAACAACGCTATTTTTTTTAACTTTCGAAACCCTCGTCACTCCCAACGTCCTCGTCCATTCCTTAACTTTTTTATTCGTTTTTTTCGTCTACTACACCGACTCCTCCTATCCCGGTGCAGTTGGTACATTCCAGAATAATCAGAATATTCAGAATCTAGACACAATGCAGATTACACACAAGAGCTAAATAGCAAAACAATCCCGGCATCTCAATGAAATCATTCCACACGGCCTAAAAACACAAATTTCTCTCACACTCTCGCCCTGTGTCATTGACTCGATCAGAATGTCATCATAGAAATCTCCTAATCCAACAGGGCTATGTCCCCTATATACAAATACACACACAATCACTTTTATACAATCTCCTATCCCCTCCATGCTAAATCCTAACCTCTCCAGATTAATCCGATAGAGTCTTCCAAGTATTTCATTTCCCATTATAAACATATACATTTTTAACAAGCTTTGGCGGTGGTGGGGGTCAATTAATAACGTAAATCTATTCCTATAACCAAGAGTATTTTTAATATTAGCCAATTTGCCAAAGAGTTTGCAAAGTGGCAAATTGCCTGTGCAGTTCATAAGCCCTTTCCGCTCTTCTCAACTTCTCACACTCATCCCCCCGAAACGGTTCTAGCGTTCAATCCACTTGTACTCGATCGATTAGAAACAGAGAATTTATAGGAAAGCCAAGAGTGTACAAGACTAAAGAAATACATTGAGGTCAAGAGTCATCCATCCATTAAATCCTGCTCTAAATCTTATAACAGTTCTATTTCTTCTAGGCCACAAAAAACTCATTTAACTAAATCTTGTTCTCTCTATCAAATGCACAAAGAGAGAGAGAGGAGAGATGGGATGGAAACCAGAACTAAAGGCTACCAACCATATACACAAGAAGAAAAAAAATCAAACTCCTATTTCACTCGAAAGTTTGAAAAGGTATTTGAAAAATAAGTTTTAAAATATTGACAAGTCCAAAATATGTCGGATAAAAAAAAGTGACAAACAATCGAAAGACATTTCAAAACAACTCTTTGTCATCCACAATTCTTTAGTTACAAACTTACAACTTAGAGAACAATTTTGATCGTTAAATCTCGTCCGTGTCAAAAAAATTCGAGTTGGGATGAATAAGACTACATTCAACTACAGTACAACAACAGTATATATATAATCATCAGAGAATATAGATCTCTATACGAGTTGAGAGAGCTCTCAAGTTCACGGTCTGGGCTCTTCAGGACTGCCAAAAAATTTATTACGACGACCCACCACACTATTATTATCCAGTTCACACACCCATTTTAAACCCATTTAACAGTTGACGGAATCCCTTGAATTCTAATTGACAAGCGTATTAAGCGATTTTCAAAACACTTTCAAAGCTGTTGCATGGCCTGGAGATATCTGTGACCCTAGAAATATGCCCTTAAGCGATCCAACCATAATCCCAACCTTTCTCGAGTTTCTCGTGCATAGTCCGAATCCGAAATGAATTAGCAATTCGAAAAAAACTAACCGAGGTAGAAACACGGCATAACTCAAAGGTTGATCTTTGTCTTAACCACGTACAGATAGTTAGAGAGCTGTTCCACATCCTAATTTATCACATTCTTAAAATAACTCGGAACTAGATATTCCCCACAAGACCAGAAAAGGTGATACCTCCTAATCCAACATGGAATCAGAGATAAAAGGAAGCTCTATATTTACATCACTCACAAATTCCAATAAAAGAGGAAGCGAACGCGGAGAACTGAACGTACTTCCACGTACTTACTTACACGTTGAGCCACTTCTCCGTCATAAAATATAAACGTGCTTCCAGCCTAGTAATCCTCTCTTGGGAACAACAAGAAGTTGGATCGATGTATGTACAAAGCCCATTTCCCAAGAACATGTCATCGATGTCATCAACATGCTAATTAATCATTTAACAGGAATATACAAGCATCACAACAAGCATACACATAACGCTGGGAATACCTCGGAATTCAAAAACCACCTCTACCCTAATCTCGAAATAAGAGTAGCCATCACAGCCGAGCGAGCCACATCGGAGGTTTCCCCGAAATTCAGGAAACCCGAGAGGGTTGTCGGTTGTCAGTATTTGCATTTCGAGGAATTTCCCCTTTCATGTGAAAACATAGATTTTATTACGATTTCACAGGTGCAATCATGACGATCGATGACATTATAAGCCACGCTGCACTTCCCACTCTCTCTCTCTTATCCGCTTTCGTGTTGCAGTAGGGAATCTTTTTCTAAGGTCAACAATCTACAACATAACTGACGAAAGATAATAGCTTATCTACAAACTGCGCACAATTGACATATAACCACCACCACCACCCTAAGTACAAATATGGTAATTCCATTTTGACATTTTATCCCCTCCGTCTTCCAATCTTCCATGTGGACTTTTAAAGAAAGAGATCCAACATCCGGTGATTTATGAACTAGACTAGGGAGCGTTGGAGTTTGCCGTCTTTTAGTTTGTGAACGACCCCTTGTGGCTTATCTTGAGTGTAAAGCTCATCAGACCTCATGGCTAATTTGAGAAGTGATACGATAAGATTATTATAAGATCACTCTCATCCAAATGGCAATGACTCCTTCTACGTCTGCAGAGCATAAGAAGGAGAGGGGAATCGTAATAGGACAAAAGACATCACATCAGCTTCACACATTTTATTTTAGGCAAAATGTCAAGAAAGGCTTGAATAATTCCGTGTTCTTGAACTCCCTTAACGTATAGTTTAAAAATATTTATTAACCAAAGCTCCTTTCCTAATTAAAACTCTCTTTGCCAAGTGCAAGCCTGCAAAAAAAAAGCTACGTCACGACCCTC
The DNA here is from genome assembly GCA_034694785.1 of Agrenia bidenticulata. Classification (NCBI taxonomy): domain Eukaryota; kingdom Metazoa; phylum Arthropoda; class Collembola; order Entomobryomorpha; family Isotomidae; genus Agrenia; species Agrenia bidenticulata. Next base: position 25,163 of record JAQFYM010000358.1, read on the forward strand.
TACAAATTAGATTAAAATTACAAAGATATATCATCAGCTCTCTCCCCTAAATTAAGAACAATTACCCAACACTACCACGTGACTTCCTCTCCATTTGTTATCATTCCGTCCTTATCCCTTGTCTAAACTCGTGCAGTCTCTCTACTATATAATAGTCTCTACACAACTAAACTACTGAAATAGTCCCATGATGATTATTCAGCAAAGGTTATAATTCAGTTCATGAGTTCCCCTCGTTAAACTCGAATGATGAAGAATAGAAGGTTGTGACCTTTTCTGCCTCCTCATAGTCCTCCGTCCTCAGGGTCAAACTCAGACCTTAGAAACGTGTATTGATGACCACCAGTTCAATAAGAACAGGCGGAAGGTGTGGCATTCACCCTAGCCAAAGGATTTTTCTTCCAAACTACTTGTCCATTCCATTTTATAATCCCCTCTCTCTCTTAAGAAATCCTGAACCTTAGAAAGAGAGATCCTTGGACTTTTAATAATCCTCCTATCTAAAAGAGGTGAACAAGATGATGAGAGATCAATCACTTCCACTCAACCAACAAGAGAAGATAAATCTCAGCCTCTGGTTATTATAATCTCATCATGTTTGAGCCATCAAGGCTGATCAAGGGTCTTTTCTCCCTTATATATCTTTAAAGACATGTCACATCAAAATAATAACCCGATCGGGTAGCCTTCCTTCCTCGCCTCCAGCCAACTACTACAAAAAACAGTCTGGCACACAGGGAGCAACCATTTCCATCGGAACAGAGCAACTTTTTAAAACTCTTCAAGGACTACCTACAGAGAAAGGCTGTGGAGTCCTCTACCTACCCTAAACTCAGAAACCGTCACATCCCATCAACCTGAACACACTCAAGAGTAATAAGAAGAAGCTCGTCATATTCCAGCTCGCGATATTTATTATATCCTTAAAATATAAAGTAGCACAAGTCCCCAGAGAAAGCAAGATTGGATCTGAGGACGTATCACATCATCATAACCTTGGAAGAAGGGTCTCTACAGATCCAAGTGCAGTTTCCGAAACCATCTCTTCCAACTTCTCAACATTCTGAGTACGACGGGTGTAAGTCGGAGTTTTCTAGAAATAACTAGGAGCACAAAGGGCTATACAGTCACCACGTACCACTGAATCTCATGAGCTCATTAAATCATCCCATCATTACTACTCGAGTGTTACATGCTCTCAATCTATGGATGGACCGGGAATTCACAAGTAGTTACATTTAAGATGGCCCAAGATATGGACTAGAGATAATCTCATCAAGTAGCAGAGGCAATTAGTGCCAATCAAGGCTTATTTCTTAGAGAGACCAAGAAAGTCTGAGATAAGTGGCCGTCTTTAATGTTTCTCAGCTCGGGATTAAAGGGAACTCTAATTCCAGGTACTCCCATACACATCTCCGTTCTTCAAGTAAACACACGTCTGGCCTTAGATTATCCCAGCACAAGTGTTTTTCAAATCATCGTCTTATGTCCGACATTAGTTCCTAAAATACTTTTCCAAAACAACATATCCTAGACACGTACAACGAGTGTTTTGAACTAGTTTTTATATTCCCTCCAAAGAATCGAATAACATCCTACTCAATATCAAACCTGACCTTTTGGCTACCTCCAAGTCCTCTTTCCTCAACCCTCAGCATAAAAAATAAACGCAAGCTCACACAAGTTAGCGACAAGGCCGACGTCTGCACATAACAATGTTCCTATAAATGATTTCCCAGCCACTTTGTAAGTGCAACATCAAGGCATTCAGAGGATAATTACTTTGATGAAAGGGACGAGGGAAAGGTCAAGAGACGAGGTCATCCACCCTGTCACCCTGTAGACACAGGTCCTATATACTCGATGAATAAAAAGTGGACTGAATTCCACCTCATTGTCCCCCCCTGCCCTTCAACTACTACAAATTAAGATGTAATAATTCATCTCCACACCTCCACCTGATATCATTCCTTTAGATGTAGTTCTTTTTTTTAAACATAAGATGCTGAGATTGGAATGGAATATGGGAGCTGCACACACAGGCCTCATATTGGCTCATATGATGCACTTTTATATTTTTCATACATGAAAAGCCAGAGAGGTAGGTTGGCTGGGTCAGTAATAATCGTAGAGATAACACTTGTGCCAACTTTTATGAAGATGGTGTAAACCAACAAGATTCTGATCTCTCTCTCTCACCCACAAACAATAACAAGTCCGTCTCGAAACCCGTCAACTTAATACAATAATAAAGTAAAGCACATAAAAAACGCCTGTCATTTCAAAGGTTACGATTCGAGAACCACCAGCCATCCTCTTTACGCAGAACGATTTCATTATGTTTGTACAGATTGAACATCAAATGAACAAGTTAGATTAGATCTTCAATTCCAGCAGCAAAACAATTCAAAGGGGTGCTAAGATAAATCTTTCCATGAAAAATCCCCGAAAAAATAACGCTGAAAAACACGGGCCGTGATTGGATCGGAAATTCTAGGAACAATCGGTGTGGCCCAGTTCAGACGTTTCAATTCTCTTGAAAACGGATTGGGGGATGGCATTGATCCACATTCCGCAAGACTTGGAATCTTAATCCAACGATTCCAAGAACAAAGAGGTAGCATGGCAAGGGTCATAAGGAATTCCAACTTCCTCAGTTTCTTTCCCTAACACCAACTTACAGTTCAAATAGGCTGAAGTCGCTGAAGATTTAGCAAATGTTTACCACAAACTTTTTGACCATTTCCAGCAACTAGATAAGAGATTGAACCAACTCATTTCAAAAGCAGATAGGCTCAAAACTTTGGAAATGCCACCTTTGTCAAAAATACAACTCAAACACCTCACACCCTCCCGAGCTAATTAATCCACAGCCATTACATAACTACAAACAATGACTAGTTGTTCCAGAACTTAAATCTATGTTAGTCCTCAGTAACCCAGACCACATTAATACGAGGTCCTTCCCTCTAGTCTACCATCATAGCCCTTAAAAGAGCCTTGGAATCCACAGTGGCAACCTGACAAACCCTATGCAAAACGAGAGACCACAAAATGTAATTGAAATCTCCTCTAAATCCCAGTTCAATAGATTATCAAAATAAATTCCATGCAATTGGACTTTGAATTCGACACTCCTGACGAAGATCCTATGAACAACATCTAATGCTTCTATTCTCAGCAGAGCCCCCCTTGTTGGGACTCAGGAAAAGTGAACATGTCGTAAATCCCACACCGGTTGCAAAAGCCCCGTCAAATAAATGTGGGCCAACTTTTTAGTTCCCCGGCCTCCAGGAATCTCATACGGAACGGACAATATAATATCACATATAACATAATCCAATCTCTCGCCCTACATTTATACATATGTGAACACGTCGAAAGTTGATGCGGCTCCAACAATTCCGAACCACTTACTCACCACAAACAATTATGTAAATCAAACTCCCGTCATAATCACACACAGTGGCACATCAAAAACTTCCACACCGCATTTCATCTCCCAACTAAATCCAACATGAATAATACGACCCAAGAAGGGCACAAACAAATGTACACAATATCCTCGCAAATATTTAATAGGTCATCCATTTCCCATTTCCTCATACTAGTTACAGTACTTAGAGTGGTACTTGAGCCCCATTCATCATAGACCGTACTGGTGTCAACTGGTACTTAGGATTATACAATTTACCCAAACCCTGTCCGACGATATGGAATAGTAGGGCAGAAAAACAAGTCCAACTCTCTAGTAGAGTTGGATTGAGATTGAGAGGCTCGTATTATTCCCAGATTATTCGAACGAAGCGTATTTTAATTGGTGAGCAGGGTCATAGTGAATCGCAACTCTTTTACATTGTGCGAAATTGTGCGAATCCAAGTGGTTGAAGGATGATTTTATTTTTGTTATTATTATTACCACTTAGAGATTACACAAGGGGAACTCCCCTCTAAACACTCGAATAATAATAAATACCCTTGGCCTCTGCTATTTACCATTGGACTACTTTACACATCTCATTCACTCTGAACTATAATAAATAAGCTCAAGCTCAAGCCCCACACATTTCATAATACGTCTAACCCACAATGTGAGGCAAGCCCACTCACTAAAAACATCTTGTGAAACCTAGACAATTCAATCACACTTTAAGCTCTAATTCCATAAGACTTTTTGACATCTGACTGACATCAGATTCTAAAGACTTTTTCAAATTCCACGTCCACGTGGGAACACGGGGATTCTGGCTGGACGGATGTCAAGGAAAGTCAATTTCCAAGATGGCTCTGCTATTTTTTACAGCATTTTTTGACCGCATACAGCTGCAACTTGGAAGCCCAAACTATCGTATTCGAGTAGTATATAGCAGGAGGGGTAAAAAGGCAACGATCCATCATAATATTATTTCATCATCGTCTCGTAAAGAGATAGAAACAGACCTTGGGCATGATCATAAGGTTGAAGGGACTTATTAGAGATATTACCAAGACCTATTTCTTAAATCCCTTTTGATAATTCCCTCAAGAAAATCATTTTACAAATCCGTCTGCCCAAATTCCTCAAAAGAATAAAAGAGCCCAAGAAGAGGCTTATTCTTTGCTCAAGAAATGAATTGAAAATATAAAAGGGACTTGAGGAAAATAAAAATACATATTATCCCCCGATTTACAAAGACTATCCGGTATGGCCTCCAATCCCAAATCCAAACTGAAGGACATGTGCATTTCACAAACTGTGAATAGAGAAGCCCTTTTTCAATATTTCAATGGACCTCTGGCTACCTGGCAGGACATTTTTCAAAAAACAAAATTACCCATACGGGTTATCTACCCAAACTTTTAAACCCTTACTATAATATTCCATCAACCCTAACGACACTATATTATAACGCTGCTCCATATCTTATGAATGAAGGGATGCGTTGAAGTACGCAAGAAAACCCGAGCAGGTCAGCCCTTCTTAACATATTCAGAATCATCGTATGGTGGAAGCAGTCACTCCAACTAAAACTGGCAGGTGTTGTTCTGTTGTATCGTATTGTATACTTAATAGCTACTACCATAAGTCCATGGTCCAACTAACAGCTAACTGTCCCTAAGTACTTCCCCCAGCCTGCTGGATCTACAAAAAAAGAAGCCGGCTGCTGGACCCACCATTCCCATGTTGTTTTGGCTTAAAATGCTAAAAAACCTACAAGTTCATCAATCGGCATCTGTCCTGGTGACCGGTGGTGGTGAGAAAGCTGTAGGATAAGTTCCTGTCCACGTTCAAGCTATGAACCTCATCAAACATCCTCTTCTGTCATATCCCGTAGACAATGTAAATATGAAACCTACTGTCGGTTCAATCCACCTATTCCACCTGCACCAACCATTCCCTATGAACTGAGCCTAGACCGGAACTGGAGACTTGGCAGCCAGCTCTATGCCCAACTTGCCATTCTAAATGAATATCCAGGAGATGTGATCCATGAAGGACTACTGGTATTGGATCCATCTGGCTGAATATGGGACAGGTGGGCCTTGTTCACAACCCTTCTCCATCCACCTTGTACTAAGGAGCCACACGAGATGCAGAGATGAGGATACGTGACCATTTATTGACCCGTGTGGATTCCTTTCACTAACAGCTGTCCTTATGGCCTTTGTAGGGGAAAAAATAGTGGAGTCGCCCTTTAATCTCTGCTGCTGTTTGCTCATGCAGTTGGTTGTCGGGATCCAGGTAATATGTAGTTGGTCGTAGCAGGTAAAGATGAGGAAGGGAAGACGAAACCTGACCACGAGACTGCCACACGTTGACCACCTGTCTACTAATAACCCCAAGGAGCGATGGAGAAAAAGGTCGGGCTGGAATATCGGAATAATAATAATTTGATGTTTCCATCATCTTCCAACTAACTAATAATCATATCATGGAGCATCTGGTCCTCCTCAACAAAGGAGGGTCGACGGCAGCTGATTGAAGAACCTCCCCAGCATGGCATGGCACACACCACCAACCAAACCAACAACAGATCACCTTTTAAAACATGTCGACCATCTTCATGAATCTTTCATATCCCTTCCTACTCTATGAGATAGAAGGAGAGAAGAAGGTCTAGAAAGGCGGATAATCCAACAAGTCTGGTCACTTGACCCGGCCACATCTGCTTCCCTTCACAAATCTCAAGAAAAATCCAGCATCTGCTCCTTTATTATTGACACCCTCTGATGAAGGGCCCTGCCATGGCAGTACAACCACCTTGGGTTTTTTCTCCTCACATTTCTTGGCAAGATTTAAAGAAGGGATCGTGTCCATGATCCAGTCAAAGGAATCCCTGGCCATAATAAAATAAGCCTTTCTTCCTCTCCAACTCAAGGTTTAGTAGAGATGAAAATTGAGAGTCTGTCAGGTGAACCGAGCATTGCCACCCCCACCGAACCAAGATGAGTAAATACTTCCACGGCCTTAAATCCTTCAAGCCTCTTTTACTAGTTTTACTGAGAAACGGAGCCGAAAAGGAAGGCGGAGCAGATGAAGATTCAAATGATAATATTTGTGAACAAAGACTTACCAGACGACGCCAAAAGCTCCGTATCCAATTGGTCGATCTGGTTGAACATCGACGGGAGGTGAGGTCCGTTCTGGTGGAGAGTACGAACTGCTACCACTACTAATGCTCCCCGACTTACTCGACGACGACATATTATTTTGCGACGAATTGTTCGGATTGTGATGGAAGTAGGCTGCAGCGAGCACGGCTTGGTGGTGATGGTGTGACACACCCAACATCGGGGCGGCCGTCGGTCCTGCCAACGTTGACATTCTCCGACTCCTCAAAAAAACACTTTGTCGAAACTATCGACCTTCACACTCAACTTCCACAACAATCACTGACGACAGTTCACTTAATCACTGCAAAGTACCAAGAAAATTATTAATCAATCATCCCATACTCTAATCATTTTATGACATCAAATAACACTATCCATAGCCCTGCTCTAAATTAATACGCTCAACCAATTTCTCAATCTCAGACAGTAGTGGCAGACCTAATTTTAATCCCAAATGCCATTGGAGTGCTCATTAGAGATTCCAATGTCATCATCGCTATATGACACTACCGAAGGTAACCTCAAGAACAAATGAATCCAAACTCTGCCAAGGTGTGCAATTTTCATTATCCTCTCGTTTAACACTTGTCATTCATTATATAGAAGCTAACCCTTATGTTTTGTAGTAGTAGACACCTCTCCACAGCAAAATACATTCAACTTATTCCTCAAGTATTTTATAAAGCTAAAAAGAGGCCAAAGACGAGGTTGCCCAGGTTGGATTCGATTCCACGTACTTAACTGAGAGAAACTGTATCTAAAATCTCCTCATCAATTATTCCTCACTTAATAGGAAATAAATACAATTGTGTTGGAATCGTTGCCATACATACGGAGACCTTTGACCCTTTCAGACCACTCGACCATACCCACAGATCACAGAGCACAACAAAGCTGGGAATTGGACTAAGCTTTGCTTAAACGAGAAGGCAACCACGTGGAACACTTTTAGTCCTGGTCACACTCCTACTATCTCCTTTCAAGACCAGACTCAAAACCGCTTTAAATGCTAACAGAAGAGTACAGTCCAACCTATTTGATCAGACTCAAAAATCCCGTACTTAACCTTCTCGTTGGCAACCACACTTCTAGGCCAGAGGCAGTAGTGTCCGTAAATACAGAGTATAGACTGTACTAAATAATGTATTAATAGGTAATACCGGAAAGTATGTGTCACCACCACCGGCTTGATACTTATTCAGCCAAATCATCCCAAAAAATGTCCTCTTAACTCGGCCATGCGAGAGAGGTAAAGAGACTGATTGGAACTGTCTCTCTCATTATAAATGGATTATCATCATCATTATAAAACAACCGTTTATCATCATCATAGACGGTCCTCAACGTCAGAGTCTGCCTCCTCAAGTTCCATACACGAGTACCTACCACCACCACCAACCGACCTCTACGTCTTCCTCCAAGCCTCCTCTAACCTTTGGAGACGACAAGGTGGAGGTGACATGAATATCCAATGACGTCAATAAGACTCTAAGCATCCAACATACCACTAACTCCTACTACCCAAAAATAAAGTAGCCTAATAATGCTTAAATCAATACACACTCACAATGACTCCTAATCCCCCTCATAATTATTCCAACTCATGGGGAAATGGAGTGATCCGCTAAAGGAAGGACATACGAGATTGGCTTTGATTTAGTCATGCGGAGGCTGTATATGGATTTAATAAACAATTGATAAGCTGAGAATCCCATGGACTCTCTGCATGCAATTTGGCAGTAAGGAACGTGAATCTTTTCAATTAAAACGAGTCATGATTGAGGGTCACATGTGAAGCCTCGTTTATTTCATTTGATAGGGAAACCTGGTAGTTGTCCAGATTTCCAGAGAATCTCATTCCAGGGAATAAGAGATTAAGTCCAAGACTATGGAATCCAACAAGTTTAATGCCTCCATATTCTAGTTGAGAGAGAGAAGATAAGACAAGAAAAACCGACTCGTCCGTTGATCTCGTTCATTCATTGAGTAATATCCACCTCTGCAGCCTCTGACCTCAATTCAACAACTTCCCTCATTCCACATCAAAACACTATTTTCTTCAACTTTTAAAGCAGAAAGGAGTCAAGTACTATAAGCTCAAATCCCTCAAAATGTGTCCTTAAATCTGGGTCAGTTTATACTCCAAGAAGAGAGCTCTTCCTGGCTGCCCTACCTCGTCCCTTCTTCCTACCTCAACGTTCCTCATCCTCCTCACGATTACAATGCACACACACAGGGGGAACAGGATGGAGCCCCCCCTTCCTACCATAAAATAACAATAAGAGGAGTAAATAGAAATCATATATTGAATCTATGCCACCGACAACGACAAAACCGTGTGAATCACTTAATATCTAGGACGGCAGTAGGAGCGGATCGTATTGAGAGCTATATGGTCTGTAGCATCGTAGACTCGGAGAGAGAGATCCTAGAGGACATGTCACAACCGACAAGTACAATACAAATTCATTTCCCAACCTATCCAACAAATTAATGAAGCAAAAACACGAGTTTCTAAAACTCGTGTGGAGTAATATAATCTAGAGACAACTCGAACAGAGTCCATCACCAACCACCACCACCACCACCAAGCCGAGAGGGAACGTAACCAAGAGATTGGAAACCCTTTGGAGGAACGAGAGACCTAAAATCAACTAAATCCAACCTCGACATATTCAAATGCTCAAACTAGGACCATAATATATATGTAATAAATATAATATAATACATATCCCCAATAACCCCCACCGACGTCTAGTAATTCTCTACAACCAGAAAATCAGACACTTGAGTTCTTGTCTTTTTTATCATTAACAAAGCCTTCGAGCCAAGGCTAACCCTTCTGGATGAGAAATTTTTATCAAAAGGGCTTCTTCTATATACTTCCCATGTTCAGGGTTTTTTTTCTCGAAAAACACACCCCAACCACTCGGTTCCTTATTACTACCAACTAGGCCTCTGTCTGTACCTCCACCTCATTCAATAACAATTCGGAGTTAAGTAATTGAAAATTTTATTAAATTCAACTCGCTCAGTTTTAAACAAAATTCAAAAGTTTAATGAAATTCTTAAGCTTCCATTAAATGAATTCCCATATGCTCCCATTCCTAAATTCCCTACTACCAACGAAATTCCTTTCCAAGTTCTACAGAAAGCTCTATAAACTATGCTGTAGAGTATCCTGTGCATAGAAGAGTTCATAACTCGTTTTGCAATTGCACTAGGACACAGCCATTTTGCCATTATGGTATTATATTCCGGTGTTAAAAAAATGTACATGTTTTACTACACAACGTTCATCTCCATTCTCCATCCTCAGACAAGGAACAAGAAGAGTCGTAAAAAAATGACAGTGGCTCATACTCTTTGGAGATACTAAAGACTTTTGAAACGTACATTTCAATGCAGTCCTCCTAGTAGTAAATATTCGTAATAAAAGCCATCATCCATCTAAAATACTCTCGTCTTTCGAAATCTTCAGTCACCTCTGACAACGAACAAGGAATCATTCCCCTTTAAGAAGCTACTCTTTTATAATATCTTTTAAACTTTTCACTCAACCAAGAATATCATTTCCACCTTGTGCTTCTACCTAAACTTTCCACAAACGAATCTATACTTTAAAAAAAAGGCTGTATTCCATTTCTATTATTATTCGAGCAAGTTTAAACCTAGAAAAGGTTCAGTCTGGTGTGGTATGGTAAAATTGTTTAAAAAATTATCTCTGCACCTTTTCTCAGAAAGGATAGAGACAGGGGATTTCGAAAGTTTAGAAACCTTTTCATATAATTGCAGGAGAGAAAAAATGGGCAGAGGTGGTCAATAATGTTCCTTATGTACCTCAACGTCCTCAACTCCAATATCAAAAATACGTCAAATATCAGTATCCAATAATCCAACCACATGTCAAATATCATATTAGTACTACTAGCTAAGCTTATCAACCAGAGTTGGTTATCTTCCCAAGTACGACTTAAACTATATATAATACAACTACTGGAATTGAGTTTATATTTTAATAATTTTATGTTTCCCGAGGTCAGGCTTTTAAACTTCCGACCTCTACAAAGTACCTACTACATAACCACTCCGCACTTGTGTACCCCAAAAAAAAACGTTGAATAAATAAAAATCCGCTCACTATACAATCTTGAGTGATAAATATTCAAATAAAATCTCCAGCCGCATTTTTCAGTCCATTTAAATTTCAAAGCATGCACAAAATGTTCCACTCTTTGGTTGTTTTCTGTGACGATAATGCTACTGCCTATTTGCCTTATAAATAAAAAAAAAAGCTCATCCTCATCTGGTGGATGCATAAAAAAATATCCAATCTTGGGTAACTTTATATCTAAAGATATATAAACTGTGCAGAATATTAAATACACTTTCCCTATAACCTCATCATCACGACAAAGTGTATAGGGAGATTGAGAGACTGTAATTTATGGTGTCACTAAACTAACTACACGACCATTTCCCTATACATGATCTTTTACACAGACGGACATGCAGAAAGCGCATTGGTTTTGATACTATGGATGTGTGATATCATGTGATAAGGACTGTACAAGTATTTCAAGTACGTAAGCACTTGTCAACTCTATGCAAATCATATCCTCCTCTCTAGATATCCAGATCGGGCACAACTAAAGTTCACCACGACAATTGTGCAGACTAGACTGTCCGGCTCCAAATATTTCCACAGCTCACTGACAGTCACTGAACAAGAGGAATTTATACAAGTGAGAAAGATGATCGAGGACAGCCTGTACTAAAAGATCAGTACGGATCTGCACGATGATTCGGAACTAGAGAGTACTGACACGTACAGAGAATAAGGAATGTACTATTCCTTAAGACAAGTAATTCATAGTTGCCTTATGAGAGATGAAATAGAGAGAGAGACGTTTCACAACTTTCTAACTTTTTCAGTGGAATAATGAGCTTTTATTCATATTTAGAGTTTAGAGTTTAGAGTCAGCTACACCTCCCTCCATTTAGTTGTATGAAATGTGAAATGAAGAAGAAGAAAAAAATTAGCAAAAGAAATCCACCAGCTTATTTACCCCCACCGATTTCTCCTCCGAGAGTCCGGAAGGAAATGCTGTATTTTACAGAGACGTCAATAACAATATGATAACACACGAGATTTGCTCGGATTACAAATACAACACAACTTGGCTTGTATATTATATACCGGAGAGAGAGTACACACACTTACTTCCTTGTCAAAACTAATAGAATCAAATCACTTTTTTTGTATTAAAAACTGTAATGTATACGTGGAAATTTCAATATTTGACTTTTCCAAAACACTCGACCATATCCGAACGAAACAAAAAACTCGAAAATATTTATTCCCAACACAAATATCAATATTTTCCACTGATTTCCAGAAAAAAACACTCCCAAACGAGTCCACGAATATTTCCTTCAAAAATAATTCTACACAGTCACTTTATGAAGAGTTTTGCATAAGAGAGCGGACAAAAAAAATGTATTTTTTCACTAACATGTACGTATTTGAAATAGATGCTTATGTTGTTCACAAAGTGAGGGGAGATAGCGAGATGAGAGAGAGAGAGGCAGGGATGAGAGAGGTGTGACTGGTTGGAGCCTCGACGTACAACTGAAGAGTCCAATCCCTTTCTAGACCCAACATGAGGCGGCAGTGATAGGATCCCCCCCAGTCCAAACAACAACAAAGAAATACAGAAATCTCCTCGTCTCCCTAGCTTTACATATGCATCTCTTGAGTAACAGCAGAATCGAATCCAATCCCCTCTCCTCAAAAGTCCTACCTAAATCGACCCTTGGACAACAGACCCTTCTCAATCCTTAGAAACAAGTACTCCCTACGACCTCCTAGCTATGCGATCAAAAAAATCATTGTACATAGCAATCCTCATATTCCTCATTGAAGAAGAGGAGAAATGGTACAAGCCCACAAAAGCTAAAGCTGAGAAACCATTTTCTCCAGATATGGTCAGGGAGGGACTATATTATTTGAGAATGGTCAGAAGTGACCAGTCCAAAGACAGGGTCCACTTATAGACCAAGGGACAAAACCTTGAAAACAAGGAAAGAGACTAATAATGTCATGAGGGCTAAGCCAAGTAGTTAGTTATTAGTGTGGGATCAAAGATATAGTTTGTAATAGTTCAGAAGCAAGTATGAAAGTAGATGAGGAGGGTTCTATTATATTCCCCTACTGGATTTGATTAGGAAATGAGGATATAGACCCTCGGGAAGCTGTAAATAGTAGCAGAGGCACAAAAGCCTTAATTCTTCCGTCCATAGACAAAAAAGCTTAAGTGAACTTTAAAAGTCTAAACTATTAGGCAGAGGGTTACTAAAGCCAGAGTCTCCCTTCCCTTGTATCCAAGTAAGGGGAAGTTGGCCCATCTGCATTCCCAATGCTGACAACAAATCTTTTTGGAATTACATCCAGGGCACACCATGGAAATTGGACATGAGCCATCCACCCTTCATGACTCGAGAAATCACAGCTCTCTGCTCCCAACAACACCAATCTACCCTCTCCGAGATGATAAGGGAGGATTGGGAAAAGGCTCATGTCCCCCCGGGGGGAAGTTCACATAAGGTAAGGGAAAGAAGACGGAGGTATTTTGTGGTACTTATTCAAGGGATGGCTAAATTATTATTAGAGTGTCTAATAATTACAAGGGAGGTGAGCATTGTGAACAAGGCAAAGGTGGTTCTGCCTGAGCCGTTCAGGTAGGCCTTCTTGAGCTTTAACGGAGGCTCTGGAAGAAAAGAGTCGGGAATTGCACAAGTGGAGCACAAGAATGTGCACCTCATCAAGCCCAAATGATTTTCAAAAAGTTACCCTCCGGACTTTTTTTTCGGCCTGAGGAGAGATGGCTACAGAGAGAGAGCCATGATGAACTACAGGATCCCTTGATACACCAGCTTTATTTTGGAATCCATAAGACCAGGTCTAGTTTAGAGGAAAACTCATATGGGATGATGCCCTCAAGACCTAACATTCTTCACTACTTACAAGTAGTTACAAGAGAGCACAACATCTTTTTACAGTCCACCTTCCAAGTAGTCTCCCACCGTACCTCTTCCACATCATCTTCCTCACATGAGCAAGGAAAAACTTGAGAAATTACAATCCGAGATTCAAAGCGTTTTTTTTCTCTCATTCCAGGACAAGGCTTCCTCCATCTCGAATCTCGAAACCAGAGGCACCCACACACAAACCCAACATGAAATATATATCTACTCCACAACTATAATAGGAAATGCTTAGAAACTAGCTCAGATAGTCCCAGTCTAAGGACCAACAAGCTAAAATCAGATCCAAATCAGAGCCACAAATAACAGGAGCGAGGATCTCTGCGAGCTTAGAAAAAGTACAAGGAAATCTCGAGACTACATAAAATCCACTTGTAGGATAAGAGATAAGAGCTATGTTTACAAAGCCCTTAAAAAAGGGCTCAGGGGGTTGGGACAAAAGGAAGGACTTATTATAGCCTTGTGTAGACAACCAAGTTTCAAAGTACGAATAAATACGAAGCACCGAGATAGTGTGGGCTGACCTCTAGGAATTCCTACAGCATTTTCCCATCCATACAATTTTTTAAGACCCCCATGGACAAGACATGGACTTTGACCATTTTTAAGGGCTTTTAAAAACCCACTTAGATATTCATGGGAATTTAAGTACTGATATAAAAAAATCGGGAATTTAAAAATAAAATGATATATAATTACTTGCCGGGACTCGAACTGTCTCGGTCCCCTTCCGATGCAACAGAAACTGCAACTTTAGCAACTAGGACATCACTAAATTAAATGGCCAGCTGAGGAAATTACAAACCCGATGGTCGTCAAGAGTAGAAGGATTTTTTTTCAAGTAGATTTTGCCGTAAAAGGTAGGAAATGATTGGGACTGTGGATGAAGAATTTGAATTAATTAAACGTTAAGTAATTGTATGTACATTGTGAATATTTGTGATGATAAGTACAAGGGGGTCTGTATGAGGAAATGCTATAGGCATTCCTCACTATAGTCCATAATATGAGGATATGGATGTTTGTTGGTTTGACCTACTTCTGTCTCATGTTATTATCTTCCTCGTCTGGCCTCTATCTATCGTAAGAGTACTCATCCATTATGGACAACCTTATGACATGGCCTTAACATGCACACATCGTTTCCAAAAAACCTAGTCCTCCGATTTTATCAAATTTATTCTAACATCTACTCAAAATGCTCACGGGAGACGAAGAATATCCAATCTACTCTTTCTTTCAATTATAAAACTACTCTTGCAAATTTAAAAACACATGTCCCCCTCCCCCCGTTTATTATACAAAATACTTCCAACCCAGCTCCATGTGACTAAGGAGTAAACTCCCGGATAAATCCGAGAAAAACAATTTGACAATAAAAGGGGATTTTTTTTTATTCCCCTAACATTATTCATTTGAATCAAAGATAAGAAATTGGTAATCAGTAAAGCAGCCGGTAATGTTTTCGACTGCAAGTCTAATAAAATAAAATTTCTCGGTAATAAAATATTCGGGTAAGAGGGAGATGATATTGAGACCCGGCCGGGTAGCCATGAAACGGTTTCAACGTCCCACCCTACAAATCCTACAGAGCTCCTACCTCGGAGGTGTGTATAGAATAGCGGATGTAATAATAACCTTAGCCCGTAATAAAGAGGACACCTTCGAAAACTGAGCCAAGTGCAAGGAGCCAGTGCGGAAGACCCTGAAGAGTGGCTTTAAAAGGCCTTGAACAGAGGGAAGACCAACTTGGGTATTATGTATCCCTCTCTCACCCTGACCTCAGGATATTTAAAAACTTTAACGTGTATATACTTACATCCACTACATTATAGGAATAAGCTCTAATAATAATACCCCCTTCATCTCTGTCTCTTCATATAATTCGCAAAAAATATCCTGGCACTGTCTGTCTGTCTTTCAAATTCCTTCTTAGCTATGGCCATGCTATGGCACGCAGACCAAAATTTAAAAGCGCACTGCAGTTTCATCAAGATGCTAGATGAATTGTTTTTGAACGACTAGTCCCATTTTCGAAAGCTATTAGCTGGAGAAAGTTATGGTTAGTTAATGAATCGTGTCCGGGAATGGGCCTGTAGTGTAGACCACTAATAGATTTATATCATAGGAAAAGAATAGATCCCAAGCCCAAGTTGACACGGTTGACACTTAGACAAGTCAGTGAGAGAAGAAGAGGATTATTTGCAGAGAGATACAAAAATAAAAACCCAACACCTCGGAATCCCCACATGCATTGCATTCCTCTCTCTGATAACCCGTCCAAAATTACAGGTCACTTTTTCCTAGCTTCATTAATAATTACTATTACAGCTTCCAGCAGCCACCTCTGCCACTCTAGCCAACTACCATTCCTATACCTTTAGTTAGTTTAGCTACAGAGAATAGAATTGAAATCATTTCCAAATCTATATAAATAAATCCTGTACAGAGCAGTAATGGTATTACACCAAATGATTGTACAAGGCAAGGTTCGCATGAACTAGATTTCTGCCCTTTTTCCTCTGGTGCGAAAAGAGGTATTTAGCAATTGGGATATTTCGTCAAAAAAAAAACCTCCACTTGATGAGAACTGACATGGGGACTTTTTGATAATGTCTAGTAATATTAATTATATTCTATAACCATGTGAAGCAAAGGGTCTTTTATGTATCTTGACTAGTGCAATGCCACTCTCCACATGCCATAACCAACTCTTACTCCATTATTGCAAAATCCCTATTTATTTGCACACAATACAATCACTGAGCTTGTTCAGAGGTGGGGAGTTTGTACCACTGAGGGCTCATTCCATGTCCTTGGCACTGCCACCACCACCAACAACCATATCCACTCTCTTCCATTCCCAACAACTAAAACCCACACATTACTATTTTATATCTCGTCATAATATCAAGAATACCAAAACGTTTAACAGCCAATCTCATAAAAACGCATTAACTTCTTTTTACTCACATTTAAGACCACTAAAACCCAAGGAAAACATGCCACGTCTTTCCTCCCCAGGTCAAGGGGCACAGAGTCTCTCTTTAAGAGCAACTCAAACTTAAGCTTAATGCTTGAAAAGAAATAGCTTCTCGTAATATTTTTTGAGTCCGTCAGAGTATTTGGTGTTGATATTTTGCTTAGTTTCGCAGACTTTGGAAGGGGAGGGCCATGTACGTACGTCGGTAAGGAATTTGGTGGGAATGCAGAAAGGAAGTTGCACGTGAAGCGTAGAAAAAAGCGGTGTGGATTCTAAATAAAGACCATCAACAATCCTTACGCATCTCTCTCAAAGAGCAATAGAGATCTAAAGAGATGAGAAAAACACACATACACACACGTTACATTACATTTCTCAAAAGACTCTCCAACTCTCGACCCAACAGGGTTTTTTACACCCAACAACATCTCGATATCCCAACTTAATCATCACAAGGAATTCAAAAGCCACACCACCCATATCTCATGGAAATAAAAAAAACTGAGCAAAAATCCTCTCTTCTTTTACCCTTTACTCTCATCTCATTGGAATTCATAAGCCTCACCTCTAAAACACAAGTAAAGCCACCTTGTCCTACAATTTATGTACAACCCTTGCTCTCTCCTTTAAAAGCTCGAGATTGCAGATTGAAAAATTGTCGGGTTATTTGCACTAGACTGCATGATCCACTTGCAGTAAAAATCTCAGCCCTAAAACTACGGCCAGACGTCAACTTCCATCAACCCAAAATGCAAACATTTTAATGGCAAATGTTATTAATTACACAAAGTCACAGAAAGCCATGTTGCCTCTAAAAAATGAGCGAAATGGAGCTTAAAAAAACGGTGCTTGATTCATAAGAAGTGTCCATGTCTGGGATGGGATTGGCATTTCGCATATGGCCCTCATTTTAACATCCTCTCCATCTCTCTGAGAAATTACTGGTGGCAGAGAAGATGGCTTGGGACGTTGGGAGAATCAATAAAAAAATCTACCCTCCAGTTGTTTAGTCAATGCTCGAAACTGTTAAAATGTGTTAGAAAAAAATCCATTTCATAACTAAAGCTACTGAGGGGTGAGATGATGAAAAGTGAAGCCATGCTCCTGTACTAACATCCCCAGGACAGCCGACCTAATATTAAGCCCAACATCTGACAGAGTAACAACACATGTTCAACCCGGGTCAATATATGTCCCCTTCGTGATCCACACTTTTGGACCAGTCTTGCCTAATATCAAGAGATTCATACGCACATATACGGACTAGAATATAATATTGCGGATCTCTTTGAAACTCTGCCATGGTCGAAAGTACAGAAACATCCCATATTCTCCTCTCTCTCTGTTTTCATAGAATTTGAACGAGGTAGCACCGAGCAGAAGTTGGCTGATGATTATCCCCTCTGACCCTCTTTCCAAAATGAAATGGACTAAGACACGATAGACGGAGTATAGACAAAGGAAAGGGTTCATTGGAAGTGGTGCAACGACTCTTGTAAACCCACTGGCCACGAGGGGATCCTTTCTGGCCCGTTTGAGGGCTTATCACTAAATTACAATCCAACCACTTTCTACTGCAATGTCAATCAATAAAAATACTAGCGTGACATTTTGGCACGAATTAGCCACCACTTGGTATCTCTCATAATATAATCCTATGGGGATGGCTTACATTTATACTCGCTCTCTTAGGGACTGTTCATAGAGTTTGAGTCAGTGGTGGTACTTTTGTGGTACCCCTGGTCAACTGTGATACACTCTCTCATCCCAGGGTGATTTGGAACCCGTGCGGACATCATTTCTGTTCCTAATTCTACTTTCATTCATCAGAGATCAATATGAAATCCATACAGCTCTTCCCTACTCATGATGAAGCCGGGCGAGGAGGAAGCCTGATTATTTTTTTTACCCGGGTCCCTCCTGGTGCTTCGGGTAGTCTGGATAGGAACACTTACACACTTACTACACATATTCATAGGATATTCAATTCCCAATGAATATTTTTTATTAAATCCGATATCCAACTAACCTTTATTCCCCTCTCCCTTATTACTCCATAGGACTAATACATATATCCACTGACATTAACACAAAGGATGTTCCTTGTAATTATCTGGATGGAGCTTGGGAAGCAAACTCACAACAGGATAGTGTGTATTGGAAAAGCGATATGATGGACACACGACTTCCACTGAAAATATCGGAGTGTGTTGGTAAAAAAATGTTTTAAAATGAAATAATATGGACCCTAAACCCCACAGGGCACTCTTCATGTTATATGTTCTTCATTTCTATTGAATGATATTGGTGGAGATAAGGACAATCTCCACTCCAGGCTAGTCTTATTGTTGATATCCAGGGAAAGTGGAGGAAATATTATGGATTCCAAAGAAACGTCCGTGATGATATGAAGGGAGCCGAGTGGGAGCCCTCAAGGCTCTCCTCTCCATTCGAGAACAACGTATGCAAAATAATAATAAAAAACGGACGCGACCCATTTCACCTCCCCAGCTCAATTTCGTTTCCACTGATATTCCCCCACTAGCGACGAAAAAGGACGAGAAGGTTGAATAAAAAAATCCCGATTTTCATTTACTCTACTACTAGGGCATCGGATATGTAAAAAAATATTACAATTCCGTGGGACATCTCTCTTTTGGATTACTAGAAAAATGTATAAGAATGAAGAGGAAGGGTATGGAAATCCATGGAGAATTCAACCCACCAAATAGCAACATATAAAAAAAAAACGTGATTGGAGTCAAGGAACTTTAAATGTTCAAAAAAAATCAAGAGATTCCGCTTGTCTTTGTCTCCGGAATTCGTGTAGGTACACCACACGGAAATACAGAGGTTTGTAAAATTCAAAATGTACGTAAATTATGACAGTAAGCTTGATATTTCTGCAAAGGCCCCAAGTAGTTCTGGCTCAAGAGGGTCTCCTGTATTTTCATACTTGTGGTGTGCAGAGTCAATATAGCTCTATAATAAATGTACGTAGTTGTAATCCAAGATCGTCTCAATTTTGTTGACTTGTAAAGAGACTGGTGTGGTGTGTATTAGATGGTAAGGAAATAGCAGTAGTGGAATAGTTTCACTTTTTCTCCCTTTTTGTTCATAAATCACCTCATCGTCGTCCCATACTGCTTTTAACTCTAGAGCTTAACTTAGAGTCGACTTTGCCACACGTTAGTAACAAGATCGTTTATGGAGTCACTTAAGTAGCCTCTTTGATTTACTTTCTCTACTTTGGATCATTCCAAGCCAAATCTCTCTGAGATTTTGCAATATCCCAAACCCCCTTGAACATAGGACAGTCGTGTATCTCACAAATTACACCTTGTCCAAAGACCATGTGAACCCATCAAAATTAACAACCCCCTTGTTGGACGACATTTAAAATCCGAATTCCTTTCCATGAACCCTGTGCCCACCCCCCTTGCCTCCCCAGTGGCGTAAACGAGTGGATGGTCTATGGATGAGCCCTAATTTTAACTCCCTCTCACACATTCACGCAATTTCTAAGCCATAAAGTCATTGAGCCATTACGGGGAGTTGAGGAATGGCAGAACTATCAGACACAAGCTAACTGAGCTCATTCCACACTGGCCTACTACTAACCACTATCTCCACATACCTTTGAGAGTTTAGAAAGAGTAGTGTCAACTTTGTAGAGGAGATCAGAGGGGTAATGACGAAAAGGATGCTGTAATTATCTTGTGGCATGGGACAGGGAAAACCCCAGTGAATATTTATGATGACCAATATCTGTGAGTTGGTGTTATGTTGGTAAGGATTTAGGAAATGATTTGACAACCCTATTAGCTATTACCACTCAAATACATTTAAAAACTTTCCCATCTCGAAACAGGAAAAAAAATTGGCAATTTCTCTCTCAGCTAATTCTACACGTTACCTTGATACACTTTGATGGCTATCTAAAAATAATGCTGCGGATTTATAGCACCAATCCCCTTTTGCCTACGTATCAAAAATAATAAGACAACATAAGGCTCATTTCTAATTACAGCCGACTCTCTATCCAACAAAGTCGGATCACCAAAAGGCTTAAATGAAACGGGCATTCTCCAGGTTGGGTTAGGTTGTGTGCCCAATTCATTATAAAAAGGCCTGACTGTATTTCTATAAACATGGAAAGTTGACGGTACTCGATTTTTGATGTGGACACAATTCTTACCTGTGTTTTGAGGATAGATTGGTGTTGGAAAATGGGTAGAAATATTTATATAATTTTGAGGTAGGTAAATTGTATTGTATTGTTAATAATATTTAATAAGATGAACAACTCCAGAGGGTAGAGAGGAGGTGGAACTCTTGTACGAAGATCTCCTAGTGGTTAGAGAGACTAATAAAAAGTTGATTAAAAAAAATTGGAACAAATTTTTCTTGAAAATCAAGTCAAAGTAAAGTTGGCATTTATTTGGCAAGACACATCCAGTTTTCTCTTCTGTCCTCTGAAGAGCAGAACTTGTTTTCCTTGCTCTCTTCCTTGATAAACTCAATTCTAACTTAAATATGTCTCCAATAATAATATTATTATTATTATTATCACTCAAACCAATTAGCCAAGGGAGGGAGTGGAGTCACTAACTCTTCTAATTAATTGAAAGCCAATTTAGAAAAGCACAAAATCACACAAATCCACCTTCACTAGCCGTCCAAAGGAACTTTTAAAACACGGGAAAGAATATTTCCAAAACTCCAAGGGATTGTGAAGATTTTCGAAAATCTAGAATTACCTCTGTGACTCGTTCCAAAGTGTGAAATAGTATGAGGATCTGAGATGGAAGGCTATGAATAATCTCTGATGGTTAAAGGGGTATAATATATTTGATATTTATTTTACTAAGTGAATGAGAGTAGTCGAAGGCTGGTGGGAATGAAGTTGAGGCCACTTTCCAAAAACGTGGGACGTAGTTAGTGGTGGTACGTAGGGCTTGAGGTACACTAGCCGACTTTTTTCAACTGCAGCAGGGAAAAGAGACAATGAGAGGGAGTGCAACAATGCCAGCAACAATCCTAGACCAACAATGCAAGGAAGGAAGAAGGATCTGTGGAGCTGAACATTGCACACTATGCCATAGCCATGTACTACTGCCACCACCACCTTAGACTTTCATGATCGTCTCTGATGAGATCTCCTTCGATCGTTTCCCTCAGCCTTGTTCGTTACCACATCAAGAGATAATAGAAATTCATTGGCCAACATGCCCTCAACTTTTAAATTACATAGACTATCATGAAACAGCCCACAGGGTTTCACTCAGCATTTTATTACCAACTCTCCTCACATTCTAGCCTCACACTATCAATTCAAAAATTCAAATTTATTCCAAATGAATGCAAAATTTTTACTTTTCCATCAAATTCTCTCTGCATCCATAGTCAATGTACAAATAACAACAACAACATCCTACGCAAATCCACCTTATCTCGAGATATTCAAAGATATTCAAAGGAACCTCAGAGCGGATTAGCTAATCCTTCTTAGAACATACAAAAGCCTCAACATGATAACTGACCAAAGATGATAAGCTTGGACATGGCAGACCATTCATATTTATGCCCTAGAAGAGTCGTATCAAGTTTGAGGAAGAACTTTATATGAACTGCAACTGTTGAATATCAATCATACTTTAAGGATAAGTCATGGTTATCAAACCCTTGTTATGTAAAACACTGCACTGAAAAGATTACATGGTATCTTTAAAAAACTGTTGCATTACTCTACTGAACTGCCCAAGTCCAATGTTACTATTCAAAATTAATGAACTATACCCCAATTTAAGATCTACAATAGTGAATGGTAGTCTCATAACTATTTGTAATATTTTTAGAATTTAAATCGGCCAACTTTTTGGTTTTGCTAAAACTATCAGCTCATTAGAATTCCAATTTTATATGTTTCTAATTACTTTTAATTACACTCGATGTGTCAGCCAGAATTCTAACCATCCTCTCTGTGTCAACTTCTTGTCATAGAATAATTTCTCATTTTTTGATACATCCAACAAGTTGTGAAATGACATATCAAGTTCTATCAACTTGTGACCCAACTAATCTATCTAATTGCTTTCAAAGCTATCCTCTAAAATCTACTACAGGTTTGTGGCGAATCACATACTCGTTACTAATGATATCAAATCTCCTCATAATAATACACACTATCAGTTTATCGTCCATCAAGAATTTCAAAAATTCCATATTCTGACTTTTAGACCGCCGATTTAAAAGGCGTGATGGTGGAAACCAGGTTGAGAGAACCCCTAAGATTTAAAAATCCTCTTAGTGGCCTGTTCAATGAACGTAATTTGAAGTCG
This sequence comes from Agrenia bidenticulata, assembly GCA_034694785.1. NCBI lineage: Eukaryota > Metazoa > Arthropoda > Collembola > Entomobryomorpha > Isotomidae > Agrenia > Agrenia bidenticulata. The sequence goes on from JAQFYM010000358.1 coordinate 48,128, forward strand.
GTCTGATTTAGAGGAGATGATCATAAGGCTAAGGGATAGGAGACTCTGAAGGAGGTAGGGATAATTTGATCTTTGACATTTGAGCACTCCGATATTTAAAGCTTGCCCTGAGAGCTTCTGCCAAAACGCCACTGATTTCACAGTACCAAAGGGCTCTTACCAACGTGTTTCTGATTTTCATTTTACCCAACGGCCCTTGCACCGGGTCACAAGCTAAATTTATGAATGTACATACATTCAAGCTAAATGTAACCACATAGTCTCTCATGAGACAGACAAGTTAAATATTCATAATTTTGTTTTCATAGCACAACCCATCTGGTGTTTCAGTCTCCCATCAGTTAACAAATCTTCATTTCTGGAAGAGAGCTAAAATTCGTTTTTTTTTCAAATGAGATTAAAAATTTCATTCCTCTTTTCAACTCTGAGCTATTACAGATATAAAAGCAGAAGCTGATATTTAAAAAAAACACTTTCCAGATGTTAACATTTCTCAATCTCAGTACAACCGGTGCAAGTAAAACCCAGACAGGAAGGTGCAGAGACCTTTTAAATGCATTTTTAGTAGCAAGAATCGAATCTTGTTCAATCTGAATGGGTTCGAAAGTTTTTTGAACCCATTGAGACACATAGGTGGAAAGAGTTCGAGAAATTCGCCGAACATATTCCAGAGTGTCTCTGCTAACCTCAAGCGAATCCAATAGAATCAGAATTCGTACCCATTCCCTTAGATCCGTTTCGAGAATTTATGTAATCCATTGGGGTCAAAGATTCTTGGATTATAAAAGGGAGCTGGAGAATGGAAATCTCCACCTGACCATATAACCCGTACAAGTGCACAGAGAGTGAGTGGATGAGCGTCATAAAGGGAGACGAGCCGAGTGGAGGCTCAAAAGTGCCTGTACGAGTTATCTTGGAAATCATTTATTTAAAATTCATAGACACCGTGTCTTCCAGCCTAAGCGGTTCGTATGAATATTTCAAAGCTTGAATAAAGAGTTGATGGACTTGAAGGAGAAGCCATATAGCAACAGCAAGCCGTGCCATGCTGGCCAGGCCAGAGACCGGGTAAACCACCCAGAACCAACCACTCCAAACGCCCATAACCAGACATTGAGCCCTAAATGGGATTATTCCCGTTCACCATCCCGGCACGAGGAATACCTTTCCGGACATCCACCTCTCATACCGGCCACACCCACCGAGAGAAATCCTGGGGTTATTATTAGCCAGGCCTCGTCATCTGATTATGGAGTGTCGGGACGGTGGGAGGATGTCAAAAGTCATAAAGGTGACGGGACGTTCGGGTAGACTCGCTGGAGGCTAATGACCATGGGCTATTGAAGCTACACATTTCTTAGCTACGAAGATATGGTGGGGGAAATGCATATCTATGTAATTAGGGTGGCAGAGGGGACGGATCATCGACAAAACAAATTAACGACTCCCGGCCCGTTTCGTTTTTGTCGGAGTTAGTTTAGGTTGGTCCCCCTAGCAACTTCAACCTTCAAGCCGAAAATTTATTTCTGCGTATTCAATGAACTCCAACTACGTAAGAGACTTGCTAATCCTAATTCCGTCTTTGTCTCAGATATCCAAGAAAGGGAGTTTAGATTCCTCCTCAGAATGGACAAGAATCCTTGGAAATGTTTTTACGATGCATAAAAAATTGGCCGGACAAGTTAAGGCGTGTCCCACAATTGTACGGACAAGGAGAATATTTGTAAAGGCCGTAGGTCAACTCTTCAGCCAAATTTAATAGTTTTTGTCCATGCGTGAGAGGAGATATATTTTTAGTCACTTTAGCCCCCTCCCACCCAACCCTTTCCTCATTATAACTATCTTTAGAATTTATTGGGAATTCATTGGAGACAATTCGGTTATTTCATATTTCTGACCGTGTCAATTCTTTTAAACTGGTCCGTTCTATGTTTCTCCTTTACAAATTCCAGCAGTTGAAACAGGATGTGTGAGTATTTTGAAGAAATTCTCATGATAGTCCTAGCTATAGTTACAGATCATCCTAATTAGAATAAACTCCACAATCAATAGGATTTCTTCAATACATAACAAGAAGGAAACGTTGGTGTTAGTTTTTAGACTTTGGTATTCATTCCCTGGATTTTGAGTCAAGATTGCAGTGAATGGAAGAGTTGTGTTCTAAAACTCTGTCAAAATACATTTAATCCTGAGGACTAATGAATTCCCCCCTCCCTGAGCAACAGAATCCCCTAAAAACTTTCTCAACCATCCGAAGGAACAACTAAATAACTAAACACGCCAATAAATTCCATATAAATCTACCAGAGTTGTCACGCTTCTACCTGGACCCCCTTCCACAAACTTATCCTGAATCTGACATCTTCTCGAATATAAAAAAGATTCCAAAACATGAATGCCAGCCTTCGAAAGTTCATAATAACAACACAAAATGTGTTACAGAAAATATCTATCATCTGCTATTGGTTTTTGACAAATACCCTAGAAATTAGAATATTCAAGGACACTCACACCATCAACACTCATTATATTATAAATGCTATCCCATCAGGTTGCCAAAAACGTCATAAAGAAACAGTAAAATATAGTAATTGACTTCCCTTACATTTAAATAGAGCGGAGGATAAGTTGCTAAAGGCCAGAGCACGACGGGAGGAATCCCGACTGTCAATAGTATCTCCTTCCCATTCCGACAGAACCATATCGGGCTGGATCCATCCCACGCGTTGGAACAACTAGAATGACGATTTGGCTCCAAGAATCACAAGGACAGTCCATTCCAACACAATATTATTATAACCTTGTGAAACTAATCACTCATGTTTTATAACACCTCCAAGTACCCACTCCGACTTCTTACTGCAACTGACCACCGCATTCTAAGTCCAAGTATAAAATAGTCTCAAAGATCCCGTCCTATTCTCACTTGTGAACTCCCCAGGGTCTTTTTAAATTGATACCCGCTGTTAACTAGTAAAGTTACAAAAGCACTTTAAGTTACTAGCTCTTTGGTGTGTTGGAAGTTGTAAGACGACGACGTCTCTGCTTCAACTATGGAGCGTGAGGTAAAGGATGTCGGAGTCGTATTCTCCTAATTACTTTCCAATGAACTTTTGCTCATGTAAATGGATGAGAATAGATGAGATTTATTTCATAGAAGAGAAAGAGAGAGAGATAGTTTGAGTGTGTGTTGCTCAAAGAGGAGGAAGGGACCGTCTAACTAAACTAACACCGCTCACCGACCAGCCCAAGCCATCCAGGGAGCAAGAGAGCATAAGAAAGTGGAAACTTTCTCCGGATAAAATCACGAAATGACAACCGTCTCCAACATCTTATTTCCATCCACACCCGGCCCACCCTATAACATCCCTCCCGACAGCACAAACTTCGAGGGAGCATTCAAGAAGCACAGGAAGGACTGGAAGGGGCTCCTATGATCTCTGGAAGTGCTAACCCTGTTCATTCTATGTGGACACCCCCATGGAGTCTAGTGGGGATGGAGACGCATATATAGTACGTCCGTAGCTAGATTGAATCGGTTAAGCGAGGGAGAAAGAGCTTTGTGATTGTATCGACCAAAAGCGGTTGGATGGGATATGTCTTTTCCCCTTGTTCTTGCCAAGACTCCCTGCGCATGCAGTTCGTGGAAGGAAGAGCATAGTGGACAAGATTTCACCGGAGAAAGCATTGGCCCAGATCCTTAAAAAAACTAGGGGTGGCGTCCATAGAGCCCATGATCTCATCCCCACTCAAATCCCACACACTTCCGTATTATTCCCGGAAACTTACTTCCCGAATATGAGAAGAGATGACTTCATCAACATTGGACATACTCTTTGCTAACATGCTCTTGTTACGTGAGAGAAGAATATCACAGCTGGTCCTGACGAATCATCTCCCCACTTCATGGAAAGGAGAGATTGGACGGTGTGGCAATCCACAACAGCACTCATCGTCATTTCTTATATATTATGGAGATGCACGTGATAAGAGCTGATAATTCAGTCATACGTCCCATGTTTCAATCATGTACAATGAATACCGGGAGGACAAGGGTGACCTTTGACCACGTCCTTTCTCCTCCGTCATTTCAGCTCAGAGTTACAAGTAATAGCTACTTCCCTGTTCATGAATTACCGGGACTGTGCTAAATTAAAGATCTCGGTGTATTTAAATGCCAATTTTTATTCAAAATGTTTTATTCTTTTATTTTTTAAGATTTTATCTTTTCATTGCTGTTCCATTTTTCACATGAGCCTTTAAGTAGGTTGACCGGACTTTAGGGAGCACTTTTGTCTGGTCGAATTTTGTATGGATATCAAGAGAGTCAAATAACTGACTTTAAAAAACAATGATCAACTTCGGATAGCCCGAAGCCCAGGCCATATGATTTGTTATAAAGTTGATTTTATATTTTAAACTCTCGTCACAACATAAATCAACATGATTTTAAAATATTATCATGTGAATATACAGGATGATTCCGAAAGCCCTGGCCATGGCCCACAAAATATAACATACGCATGGAAATACATAAATCGATACATTAAAAGTCAAAGTTCAACTATATGGTTTATTTCAGTGTATGATTAAGTACAAAAATAATTCAATTTTTTTCAAATTCATCCAAAAGTCATTTGTAAAGATAAGGGGCACGAACCATGGAAATTAATCGCCGATAATTATATCAAGACAAATATATGCTCGGCCACATTTATACCTACATTGCAAATTGGCAACTCAGATTTCCCTACTGCTTTCTTCTCTAAAGATCGGGGATAAAAGTTTTTGGCTAGATGTGCCAGGTCACCACCCGCACCCAAACTTTCATCCCTGCAACGGAATTTAAAATCTTGAGTCTGACCCAAGTTTGCCTTCCATACGTCAAAAGAAAAGTACTTTATGAATCTTTACAGTCATTTAACAATTACCCTATAATTCTCCGGTCTGGTTACGCTGTAAATTATGATGCAAAGACTTTGAGTGTCCGAGGTGTAAATAAATATGGATTTTTAAATATGTTGGAAATTCAAATTAAATGCCATTGTATGAAAGTTTCAAAACTTTTGTGATTACCAGAAAAGATGGGTCAGAGGGGTGTGATTAAATCAGCGGGTTTAATTGGGAATATTAGGACCCAAAATCCTGTCCTTCCATTCGCAGATCCGTGCACTCAATAAGGATATGATTCCAAGGGCATCACGTCAATGAATTTTGAAGCTGAATTTCAAACAGCAAAAGCAGCTACAAGTAAATTGTAAAGAAAACAATTATTATTAGATCGCTAATTGTAATTGAAACTCAGAGTTATTCTGGTACTAGGGACATGGTATTCCGAGTTACAGCTACTAACCCATAAATTAAGGGAATGATTTAAGATTTAGAAAACTTACCCGATGTCCAAAAAACAAGAAATAGCTGACCCCTTAAAACAATAAATTTTCGGAGAGAGTTGTTACTGATTAAGCCGGTAATCTACAGATGCCCCCTGCACCTCTTTCCGACATCTCCATCCAGGCCCTTAAGACCCTCCTAATGAATGGAAATAAGTTTTATTTCACTATCAATAATGTCGAGAGAACTGTCAAGACTGTCAAGACATTTCAATTCAAGTACTCTGTCGTAGTTAAAATTCCCACTTCTCTCGACAAACTGTGGCGGAAATAGTGCCTTCACATATTTTGGTAAGCTTTAGTTAGGAAAGTTGATGACTTCCCATACATTTCTATGTAGAGGATTGAGTTTATGGAAAGCTTTAGAGAAGCCTTGGAACATGTTTTATTTTTCGTTATGTAGCTGAACGAGCCTTTCAATGTTGGTGAAAAGCATTTGTATTGTGTGCAACTGCCGTTTCGAGACCTGGCGATATTAGGGAGAAATGAATTGTATGTTTTCAGATTTGGATTGCATAGAATTAGCAGAAGATAGCTCTCTGTTCAACTCTATTTCTTTGTTTCTTTAACCGTGGATTTGAGCTGCTTTGTAACTTGGTCATAATAGTTTTAGCAATAAGTAGAGTAGAGTATACAGAAAATCATTAGCTTAGTTTCAATTCATTTTTCAATTATATGTTTTGTTGCTTCTATAATTTAAATACTGGCATAATTAGAAATTGAATCAATGGAATTGGTAAAACAATTTGTGATTGACATTTTGAATGTTACGAAATTTAAAGACTTAAATTAGCTTTTTTTCAAGCTATTTTTCAAGTCTTTGCAATCTATTTGAATCTATATTTTTCTAGTTGAAGGGATGGATATGAAATTAATTGTTTGTAAAAGATATTAAATGAAAAGGACGTGTGGTTTGCTTTGTGGCAATCTCACTAACCAACCCTGTTGTGTACAAGTTTTCCAAAGAGGGAAAAATCCGTGCGTGGCAAATTTTCTCAACGAGTCGAGCAAGCTCGATGGCGATTTGAAGTTGACCTTATTAGTACAACGGACTTCAACGCAGGATTAATCTGTTTTATCCAAAGTTTAATTGGAAGTGTAAATCAGTAACTCAAAGTCATTAGAATGAACTCGATAAATCCACTACTCCTTCCAGAGGTAATTCCAACTAAATCTAATTGATTGATAGTAAATAATAAGGCTTAAACACTTGCAGTAAGTAGTTGCAGTATTACTGTTCAAAATTCTTTCTAACTAATCTGACAATGGCTTTCGATTTTTAATGATACAGATTCTAAGGAAAGTATTACGGTACATGGACTTGAGTTCATTAAAAACTTGTCGCCTCGTCTCCTCTTTCTGGAATGTCCAAGCTGGTCCAATCCTATCTTCCTTGTACTGGGTTGAGATATCATCGGATATGGATGAAGAAAAAGATTCCATGCTGATGCTCGCTAGTTTACAGCAGACCTTGAATGCCTCTCAAGATCCGGGGAAATTTTTCGGAAAATTTTCCCTCAAAGACGATTGGTTTCCGGGGGAAAAGTTACATGAGTTTTTGGAAAACTACGGGAAATATTTAAAGGCTTTCGACTACGAATACTCCCACATTGGAACCTCTAAGGATGGGTCTTCGTACTGCCAACTATTCATCCATCGAGTCATCACTAAATGGTGTCCTTATCTTAATGAGTTCTCCCTGACCTTTGACTACAACTCCGACGGAGTGATGGTTTTAACAAATCCCACTCCATCTCTAAACTTCAATGGTCCAAATAATCTTACTAATCTCAGCATCTGTATCTATTCTGAAATTCAAAACAAGTTCCAGGATTTTTTGGTTCAATTCGTTGAAGGTTGCACTAATCTGAAAGTGTTGAAAATACGCAGACAAGAGGAAAACGAGCGCATGTACGAAAAGCTAGCTGGTCTCCATCACAAAGAACTTAAATGAGTTTAGGTGGCACAGAAATGGAGATATGGATAATAACCTTGACTGGACCAATTTAATCAGTACCTTCTTACGATTTTCAAATAAATTGAAATTGCTAAGCATGTGGAACGTGAGCTTGAATCTTAAGAGTTTCCCCGTTTTGGCCGGCATGCTGAATTACTTCGGACCGAGTCTGAAAAAACTGGAGCTGGTCAACTGCATCTTTGAAGGCAATTCAGTGCATAGTATCCAGGCCCAGGAGTTCCAATCAGATTTGTTCAAAATTGTCATCAAGTCCCTTGTGAATTTGGAAATTTTGAATATCAATTTCTTAGAAAATGAGCATGACTATTTTTTTTCAAATGCTGACAGTCTTGATGATCTTCCTCATCAAAATCTTCGACACCTTTTTCTCCCAAGGTGTTCGAAACTTAATTTGTTGCAGACTGCGTCAACTTCTGTTGTCAAATGGTTCCCTAGCCTCACTCGTCTCAGCTTGTCTTTCGGGAACAAAAAAGATCTGAAAACCATGGGGATGAGCTTTGAATTAGCAAAAGCAGTCGGTATTTTAGCTGGTCTCAGGAGACTTGAAGATCTACGCTTGAGTGTGTGTACGATTTTAGGCCCAGGGGACCTTCAAAACACATTGAGGACACTTAAGCAGATTCCCAGTAAGTTTGTCATGTCAAGCCAATTGCTTAACTCTGTTTATCATTTTTCAAAGTTCAATTAAGTAATGGCAAACTTTAAATTTTCAGAACTCCTGTTTTGCAAGCTTGAGGAATTGGGCAGGGGTGAGGAAGTAAAGACAACTTATACTCTCAACAGCTTACGAGATGAGCTGAAGGAAGTTAAACATCTGAACATGATCGGATTGCATTGCTTTAAAGTACGATTTTGTTTCCTTTTCTAATTTTTAAAATAGGCTGGACCTTTTGTGAATTTTTAAAATAAGATTTTTTTTTCTTAGTTTACCAGACAGAACAGCATTTTGGACTTTGCCATGGAAAACGGGATCAATTTGGAATTGTACAAGTACTGCGACGACTACGAATAATAACTTATTACTGGAACAATGCAAACGGAGAAATTTTGCATTTTGTCTGATGAACAATATTTTCAAGATTTATGTTTTGCAGTTATTGCAACAAATTTAACTGGAAATTGAATGGTGTTATCGTCCTTCAAGGATTAAATACAGAATTAATTTTAAAACTTTGTAAAGACATGCAAATACGGGGTCCCGTCGCTCTGGCAAAATACTCATGAGGCGAATTTGTCAAACATCACCTTTTTTTGATTTTTTTTTACGATTTTTAAATTTTTTTTAGTCTGTTCCATTAGCATACAATAAAAAAACTTCCACCTAGTGGGATAATTAATTTTCAATAATCTCTGGAACTTGTTGTGCTAACCTTCCACAAAATTCGAAGTTCTAGGTATATTATTCTTCACTCTAATATTGACGTTCCAAAATGTTTTGTCAAATAACGACTCTGAAGCCACCGTGTGCCGACGTAGGTATGTGCTTTCGAAGTATTTAGCAAGATGACCTTCCTAATTTGCCACAGCGACAGGCATTCGCAAATACCCGCCCGTCTGACTATACTTATTCGGTATTGCATTTAATGATAATCATAGATACACACATACGTAATGTCAAATTAGTCAAATTGATGGCTATAAATGTGATTTTTCCCTTTTCACAATTTCACAAGGGCCTTGATAAGTAAGCTTTTTAGTTTTCAAATTTTTCATTTTTGATGAAAAATAATTTTTTTTTTTAAATGCCAACCATTCTCCAAGTATTTTCATTTATAGAAAAGCCATGATCATTTGTATCATTTGAATATTCTAAACAAGAGGAATTTAAAATTTAAAAACATACCAAGAGTTCCAAATGGTTCATAAGAACTATGCTGATCAGTATAAATCGCTCCATGAAAAGGTACACCAAGCATAGCTTCTTTGGAATAGAAATGGCTGAGCTCCATCCATTTCTGAGCTTTGGTAACCACGAGTTCCCAATAATCTTTCATTTCAGTTAGAAGCTATTGTATTATCCGAAAGAAACACAATAGCTAGTGCCGTAGCCCATACTGTCATAACCCATCCATGCTTTAATGATTCTACAAGGGAATTAATATTAATTGTTAAGGTTCAGTGATGGACTCGAGAGATAAATATTTAATACAAGTTTGTTTTCATTATGGATTACCTGCTTTGAGAAAATTGATATCAAACCCAATGATATTTGGTAGTGCTGGATTCAACGGAAATGAGCCTTGGAAACTCTGCAGGTTGATGACATTGTAGACGAGATGAAGTGTTTTATTATTCCGTGAAACAGTCTGCGTTGATACTAATTGATTCATGGTAAATGCTCTGATGTCGTTCCACTGGCAATCCTCTCCGTTTCCATTGGAATTTCTGGTATCCTGTAATCCCCAGTAGTTGAAGCAGCTGGACTACCCACGACCGACACTCTTGAGACAATATACTAGAACTAAATAGTTCGAAATCGCTTGTACTCAGGTCGTCTGGCAAAGGAGGGGAAAATATTACTTAAGGACGTTCCAGAACTGCACGAGGACCCCAAGTTGAAATTCAATGTGAAAGTTGAAAAATGAACAATGCAAAATATTCATTGACATTTCATGAAAAATTAAAAATATTAATTGAAATCTCATGAAAAAAAGTTCAGAGAACATGGACATTGAAAATTGAAATCACTCAGGTAAGTTTAATATGACTACATGTGTAACCGAATTAAAAACATTCTCCGCAACTTCGTGGGGTTTTCATCATTGAACATGTTCACTTTTCATCTTTCAATACTCAAAATGTTCACATTTTTAATTTTTCATGAAAAATATTAATTTTTTCGAAAAGATGCCAACCGCCCTGGAATTTGTAATTGAACTGAGGAAAGTATCGGCCTTCTATAAATTTAGTGGCAATAGTGAGAAAGTAGATGTAATTACGAAACAGTGTTACTTCTACAGGCTTAATAAAGTAGACTTATTAAGTCTTAATTCACTTAGGTCGAGGTTTTAATATATCATTTATTACTCGGTTCGTTCAACACAAAAAATACTTTAGTATTAGTTTTAGAGGCATTAAATGGATGGGGCCAAAATCATCTGCCCCTCTGAATTAAAAGTTAAGATTAAAAATGAGAAGTAATTCGGAACTAGCTTTTGTTCGACTTTGCAGGATCAGGAGGACGTAGAAGATCCTGATATGCAAGCAGGGAATCCCTTAGAGCAACAGAAATAGATGTTTCCACTCCAGGAAGTCCAACGATAGCCACAAGATCCGGATAAATTCCTATTATGTGTTCCCATGTACCCCCTGTAACTAAAAATAACAGTAGAGTTCTGTGATCTTTAGCACTTGTAAGTTCAACATAAGATTACAAAACTGTCTATAATATTACCTCGACTTGGGTCCGCCATCTTCAGATTTTCAATCAGTGAAGCGATAGCACGCAATACAAAATTCATCTCCGCCAATCTATGTCTGTTTTTTTAAACAAAATGTCATTAAAACTAGGCTCTGAGTTGATTAATTACGAAAACTAAATATTGTGGACGCACCTCTGTATAGGAATATGCGAATTATGGTTGACATACTCCTTGTAGTTGAGCAAGATATTTTGAAACCTTTGAAGAAGGGCTAACACAGCTATCTTTTTCCCATCCTCACCGCTTTGCATCTCCACAATCTCAGATACATTCGTAGGACCTTTGAGGACGAATTCCAATAATGAAGAGAAGCAAAATCGAACAAACTCTTCCCTCTCCGATACATTTATTCCATCTACACAAACATAATAGAGCATTCAGAATCTTAGCAGAGTTTTAATACGAGAATCAAAAGAAGGATCCGTCCGTACCATATTCGTTGATACAAGAGCCTCGATGGAAAATCTTAACCACTTCAATAAGGAACTGAGCGGGAAGAAACCCATCATTGCGAAATACCAGGTCTTTGAGAAGACACACCATTCTTACGTCCATTTTTTCATCTTTCCACCCTTTTTTGGTCATCCAATCCCCCGTACCTGAGAAAAATAAAAACTCTTGGCCACAGTTGGCGAGCTGTGTCCAAAATTCTGGCTCCTTAGGCTTTTGATCCACCATAAGTGGTACAGCGAGAAAAAACTGTAATGCGCAATCCCTCCAAGCTCCCTCAGAATTCAGAAATCTCGAAGCCAAAATTGGTCGAAAGTTCTAACAAAAAGGATACAATGATAACGCTTGTGTACTTCTGTCTGAATGGCTATTAACTTAATTTTAAACTCACTTGCATCGCGCGGCAGAAAAAATTTGAAGCTGAGACGAATTTTTCTGAAGAAATATCCGCTAAAACTGTAACAGCATGTTTGAGGCACTTGACACCAAACTCCATACAATTTGGAATCACACCCTCCTATTCCAAATCAAATCAAGTTAGTATTTTTACATACATACGAAGCATGCACTAAAAGTCGAAATATTTATACCAGTGGTATTCCTTTTGCACTTGTGTTATTCCGAACAGCATACGCTCCGAAATCGATGAGTTGCAGAATTACTCCAGGGAGAAGTCTTTGAAGAACAACTGCATTTGTCGCCTCCTATTAAATATCATTTAGTCTGGGCTTGATTCTATAATCGGAGACACCATAACCCGTATACCTGTATAATGCTGTCATACGAGTGATAGATTTGATCCTGTAACGGACTCATTCCACTGTCACTTGAAGAAAATAGGATAGACGACGCAGCATCCGCCGTTAAAGGAACAACGAGACTTTTAGTAAATATTGTATTCAGTTTTCCAAGATCTTCCACAGTTAATCTAGAATCAATAAGGCAAAGAACATATGAGACTACAAATGTTTTACTTAAAACTAACCCCTTCATTTTTTTCATACTTGTGTTTCAATGGAGGAAACAAATACTGGAAGATGGAAACGTAGGCGGTGAGGTAATTTTGGTGCGCACCTCGCTCACAGATAACCCTCTGACCAATATCCAAGTACACAAGCCAACTCCGGGACCAGATTTCTTTGGGTTCTTCGACCAAAAGACAATAAATATTAAGAAACATTTCGTTATGGATTTTAATACTTTTGGTACCATTTTTACCTTTCATAGGAACATCTTGGGGAACAATTGACTCTTGAAATGACTTAAGAGATGCCAATGAGACTTCATCGTTTAAACTCATGGCTCCGTTTTGCATAAATTTAAGAAAAAAGAACCACGCCTTTGGAAAATCTTGAATTTCTAGCAGACTCCCTCGTTTCATAGAAAATATTTTCGAAATTCCATTCAAAACCAACACCTACGATAGGATGACAGATTAAAAATACTAATATGACCTCTTAATTTTAATTCTGGAAAGGCTAGATAAAGTTCGAACGTACCTGAGTTTCAGCCCATTGTTTCTGTTCTGTATTTCTGGAATGATGGATTAACAAAGTATTCTGGCCGTCCACCTTCTCACAACTGGCCCCTTTCCAAGATGTTTCGACGGCCTCGAGTAACGGGAAAAGCACCTATTGTTGATTACCATTTAAGTTAGACGTCAAATATTTGCAATGATGAAGACGTTAGTAAACCATAGATTTTTGTACAAATTGGTAATGTTTTAATCTCAAGTACCTGCCACATCACAGAATCCCACGAGAATTTGCTTAAAATACTAGAATGAGCAGCAACGGTGGAGAAAAGCGTCTGTCCTGAAGACTTGCGAACGGCTGGCCGCTCATCGATGCAAAGTTCTCCTATGAAATTGAATAATTACTTAATATAATTATATAGAATTTTAAAATATGAATTTCTCAATCTACCTAGACGCTGATAGATTCCGAGCCACAGTCGGTCGAATTGGGGAATTTCTGAAACTCCTGGGAAATCAGGAAATACTGCTACGTCCGGAGTTAAATTTTCCAGAATTCTCAATCGGTTTTGATAGAGAAAATCTGCGATGTTCCACTGTATGAAGAATACAAGCTTTAATTAAAACGGATTTGATTCGAATGGAGCCACATGTTGCTAGGAACGTTATAACCACATATGCACAAGGTATATTTAATTCGTATAAGGTCCGTAAAATGTAATTTACATACCATCAATCCAATGGCACTTAAAGCCACATTCAGGTCTTGCTTTTGTCTAGCAAACTTAGCGACTGTATCAATGGAGTGCGGAATACATCCTGAAGGTAACACGTGTAGGTAGTCGGTTACAACTAACTGAAGACATTGGAATGCTGATCTCACTAACCCATCACTGTGAAGAGAGGTTGATTTTAATTTTTAGTAGTATTTCAACATTTCACACTTTGATTCTATAGTGTGATCCCATTTCAAATTATGTTAGGTTAAAGCAATACCTGTGATTATCGTATATGTCGCCCAGTATGTTGATTGCTAATGGCCAAGAACTCCTTAACTTTTCTCCTTTACAATGGAGGATCTGACTAAGGGCCATGAGTTGTTTATTTCTGACGTCGTTATGGGGAATGGAGGAGAGCTCACAGAGGGGACTGAGCAAGAGTTGGTTGACCTTCTCATCCTCAGTGTCGTCGTGAAGGAGGGCTGAACGAACTAAGAAAGTTATTGCTTCAGAGCCCCATTCCCTCATTCGGATATGGGGATGACGGCAAACCTCAAGTAAGTGGTTCGTTAATGGACGCCAATAAATTTCAACTCTGTCCAGATTTACTAGGCCAATCTCAAGGAGCTTTGCAACCGCAAATAATGAGGGCTCCTAAAATCGCAAATTAAAAAAGTAAGACAATAATTAAGCCTTGAGATCGGCATTGGAAATGTATCAATTGTGTTGACTCGTGCTACTAAGGCACTGCTAGAGATGAGAACTAAATATTTTGTTACCCGATTGGAGTATGCAATTTCCATTGCTTCCTGGGAGAGATTAGTGAGGGCATTAATCACATGATGCAGGCTTACATCATCCAGAGCTACACTAGTTTCGATCAGCTTCATAACACCTCCAGAGAGACAGCTAACGAAGTCCACCACCACACCCATGACACCCCCACTGGATCCAACGGCTCCATTATGCCCTTTCTGATTCTTCTGCATTCCAGTCTTTCCACTGGCGTTTATACTCAGTTCACTGACTCCAGCCCCAATACCAGAACTTGAAACGCTACCACTTCCACTTGTGCTACTGTAACCAGACTCTCCATAGCTGTTAGTTATGCTGTTTACGCTAGAGGCTAAGGACGACGTTTGCTTCGAGTCGATGCCCAAACGAGCTACTTGGTTGGATATGAAGTCTGCTGAAGATTTGGCTACAATTCCACACACCCAACACAGGTGCTGTAAGGTAGTAAGGACGGTAAGCCAAGAAGTTAACAGTATAGCACCAGACTCGAGGCATAGACGAAGAACAGAATGGGTAACTAGAAGATTCTTTTTCGTTAACATCACTGGCGTGGACTGGAGAGCTTTATCGAATTATTTAATCGTATTAGATGCCAACATATTCTTTAGAAAAAATCCTTGAACATCTGCCAACTTACTCGGTGGAAGAGCGAGAGATGGAACAACACTTGTCCCAACTACCACAACTTGCTGTTTGCCATTGTCCATTTCCGAGTAGCTTATTGGATGAGGGCTTTCTCCGTGCCCTAAAAAATAAAATAACCAACATTTTTTTATCATGATTCTAGTTCCTTACAAAGGAAATTTCGATCATTAGCTCACCGATTGTTCCCTTTAAGACTGCATATCCATAATGAGGCGGAAGGGTGGCCACGCATAGGGACAATACTACGGATTCACGACACTGTTGGAGGGATGCTTTACCACTTAAAGTAGCCAAATCGACCAGACGCTCACAAATTGACTCAGTGATGCTGTCCTCAATACTAGCAGAAGACAAGATTTTTCAATTACAAATCAAGAAAATCTTTATAATTATTTCAAGGGGTTAACTTTTCTGAATTTAAACAGTGCCTAATGTTTTACAAAATCAACAATTATACCTGGCTTCGAGAAGAAGATTCAGAGCTGCAAGCAGTCCCGGCCAACTGGTGGACAGGAGTTGCTTAAGAACTTGTGCAACTATGACAAATAATATTGCTCTGATTATATGCATTAATGAAACATTACCAGTTTTAAAAGCTCCAGGGCACAAGTACAGTGGCTAGCCACGCTTGTAAATCAAATTGAGTAACAAACCTTCTAATTGACCATCCTGAACCTCTCGATCGATTTGAACTAGACTGAGGACGAAATCTGAAAGACATGCGAACGATATTGCTACCCCGTATGACTCACATGTCGCAAAAGCGGGTGGTTCTTGTTTGTCGGTCAACTCCATTCTGCAAAGAGAAAAATGAATTACGTACCAGTTGTTAAGATAATAGTCGTTGAAATAAGTTGGTCACTTGCAGTTGCGGTTTAGGTGTGGAGGGTTGATAAACATGTATAAGAGGAACGATACTTCCACGAAAATAGAATCCGACAGTAGAAGGGTCTCCAGGCATGGAGGATGGCCCGTTAATTGAGCTAGGCGTAGGAATAGAGCCAGGGCCACCTCCGGATGAAGAATTCATCCCTGTGCTCATTGCATTCATCGGATTGGCAAAAACTGACTGAACGTACGCTCCCAAGGCATTCACCATGTCCTGAGTCAAACCAAAGTTAGTGAACTTGTACTTTCAAAGTAGCTAATTAAGAAAATCCTCTTACTTTGCAAATATTGGTGGCATGAGGCTTAAGATCGTAAGAGCGACAAAACTTAGATAAATGCTGAGGGGAGGTTATCAGCTTATGAAGGACTTCAAGCGCAAGACATCGCTGCCACGTTGGTTTATCAGGGTCGAGGAATCGGACAAGAAGAGAGAGGAATATTTCACATTCTGTGACAAGCAGATTGTAGTATTTGTTTATAAGTATATCAACGATTCTCAGTAATCTCACTGATGTTGGATAAAAGGGCTTGTCCAACAAAAACTCTGATCCACCAGATGACTGATGAACCTGATTTGCTTTGAACTTGGCATTCGGGGAGAATAACTTTATCACCATCGCACAAACTCTCTCCTTCAGCAACAAGCTAAACTGGTCATACTAAAAAAATCAATAGCTATGAATTAAATCTCTGTCCATCAAAGAAGAAAATATTGAACTGCACCTTTTCGAAAACAAAGGGAAATCGTGTAAGAATGGTTTCAAGAAGTTCGAGACCAAAGGTGCGAAACATTTCAGAAATTCCAAGAAGCCAAATCGGCTGCTCTCCGTTCACCAAGAAAATCAAATCTTGAAAGAGGAGGTATGCATCATTGGCCTCAGGAGATAAGTCATTTCCTATGAAGTTGCATAAAAAAGAGTGACATGATGTGAAAGACGGGAATGATAATTAAACATGTAACTACCCGCAAGAGGTGCATCCTTGTCGATTCTTTCGAAAACCAGCGAAACTAGTTGCCTGACAGTAGCCCCTGCAGCATGAGAAGTTGTCACGTCCTTTGAACAATGGAGACGGAAACAGAGGACTAAATTCTTGGCTAAAAGATCCCCTCGTACGATGTTATTGGTGGTGAGAAGGAGAGTGACGGTTTGAAGGACCTTGATCTCTTCCATTCCTGACTCGAGGAGGCAGATGACCGTCTCATAGATTGACCTTGCTCCCTTCACATCGATATGCCCTCCAGTAATCAATTTCTGGATCGAGTGTAAGCACAACTAGAAATCCAAACAAGTCAACAATAAACTAATACAATCCTCGACTTGAACATTCTGAACATAATCATTGAATTTTAAATAAAACTACCTACCTTGACGATCTTGCTGTCCTTTGTGTCACACCCCTGGATGACAGGGTAGAGTGCCTGGTTGGTGATGTAGGCCATTGAGTTTGGAGAGTTCTGGGCACTTCGGATTTTGGCAATAGCCTCTTCACAAGCATCTTTGACGAATCCATGCTTCTTTTTCGTCTCCAAACTAAGAGTCTTGAGGTCATTCTGAAGGGCAAATATCAACTTATCATTCCCCAGCTCCGACATCCTTCCGCCACTCCCTTCTATAGCCACGACATTGATTAGCTTATCTGAAAATACCAGAGACATCTCATCTTATCATATCATCTTCAACATAGCCCTTTTCATCATAAATATCAAGATTACCCAAGGAAAATCAGTAATGACCGGAGTTGAGTAGCCCAAAAATTTCCAGCCAGCTTCTAGGGATTGGATTTTGAGGGTTGCCAAGGGAATTAAATTTCCTCTCAATGACGACCAACTAGAGACTAGAGATTGCAAGAAAATTTGGTACAAACTACTTTCCTTAATCTATTTGACAGAGTCGGCCAAAGTTGTGAATTTTAAATTGAAATTAGCTAGAAAATTAGATCAATCGAAATAAAATCCCCCAACCAAGTTGTGAGTGAATGAGTGAGTTGTCAAATCCTTGTATTTTGTTCCACTCTTTTCTATAACTGTCTCATTTCCCCCTCTAGATCATTCTCAACATTCACAAGTTTCGTGAGAGCATGGAGGCCGAGAAAATTACAGAATTCGCTGGGACTGGACCCATTTTCGGCTTGTTCCAGGCCGACATTAACAAAATGATCGAACGGATTGGACGGATCGGGGACGAGAGAGCGGAGGTGGACTATGTGCTTGCAGCATCGGCGGCCTTTGTGGCCGAACGGACCGCGTTTGCTTCTACTGCAGCAGTTGCTCAAGAGACTGCTGAAAAGGTCTTGGAGGTCAACAGCGAGGACGAGTTTCCACTGAATTCCATTGTTAAATCTACGGATATTGCCTATACTACAAAACCTGAGCTTCTATACCAAAGTTTGTGTCCATTGATTATTAAAGTTATTCATTTATTTTTAACGAGTCCACTCTAATGTATTTTACATCTTTTTAGGCCCGAATGACAAGGCTTACTTCATCCTCCAGGCCTGGTCCAAAAATGTCACTATCCACTTTGGCAACGCAGCAGACTTCATTCCTGCCGCAGCACATTTCCTCATCCGAGTGAGAAACGCAGGGATATTAAAGTCTCAAGAATCGTATAGGACATTTATCCGTGCTTGTCTCAATCGCATTGCTGACGAGTTCAACTCTAATAAAGAGGTCGAAGATGGGTTACAGAAGGCGGTGGGCACGAAGGTAGAAAGCGTTATCAGTATATTGAATGGTTTATATTGCATTGCTATGAGAGTTTTGATCTATCATTGACCGGTTTCAGGGGCATCATGGGTCAACTCAGGAAAGCAGCTATCAATGTGCAAAGACCAAGTGTTTCGAGTCGGCGGACAATTTGGCTTCAATCATGGGGCTTTTGGTGCGGAATGTCCAGGGCTCAGTTCAGGCGACTATGCTGAAAGAACTGCTAGACGTGATCTGTGCAACTTTGCTAGACAAAAATGATGAGAAGAAACAGGCATTTCGAACCCTACCTTATCATAGACTTATTCATATGCTTTTCTTGGAACTTACTCAATGGGAATCATTCTATAAAAGGCTCTCCATGGAGGTTAGATTTTGAATTAGAAGATAGAATTAAAAACTATCATTAGCCCAAGAAACTAAGTCTTGTATTGTTCGCAGGTGTTGTTAGGATTCAGTGGGTTGTACTACAAAATAAAACCCAGTCGAGCTCCTGGCTTTATCTTCTCGTGGATTGAGTTAATCGGAGACGAAACGTTCATTTCAAACATGCTCGGCATCATGAGTGAACAAGTTCCGTATCGTAATATCTATTTCCAGCTGTTTGCGGAACTTCTGCGTCATTGCTATCCGTCTCTGCCCGGACTGGACCAACCTGAGAAGTACAAGAGTTTTAGACGATTGCATCGGATTTCGCTCAGCATTTTGACTTTTATTTCTTGTAAATTCCCCGAGTTCTTAATTGCATACGGTAGTCGGATGATCAAGCTTGTGCCAAGAACCTCAGCGGAAATAAGAAAGATATTGATTCCTAAACTTCTGAAAGGATTTGAATATTCAGAATTTCCTCCCCTTTCGAGCGATGTTAAAAAGTCTGATGTCTTTGCAAAACGATGCGTAAATTTTCAAGAATCGTCGGAGCCCTCTGTCCCAGGATCTTCATCAGCAATGATGCAGCCGATAGTTTCAGGAACTAAGAAATCCCCAGCTCCAAAACTGCTGTCAGCGAAAGTTTCAGTAAATCCAAGTACCGGTGTAGTTTCAAGCCCATCATCAGTATGCGCTGACCCTCGTTATATGGAAACTATGGAGTCACAGCTCCTAGAACCAAGTGTTGGCATTCGTTATCCGAATGAAAGTATGGAAACTATGGAGTCACAGCGCCTACAACCAAGTGTTGACATTCGTTATCCGAATGAAAGTAAGGAAACTATGGAGTCACAGATCCTACAACCAAGTGTTGTCATTCATTATCCGAATGAAAGTATGGAAACAATGGAGTCACAGATCCTAGAACCAATCCAACGGCCCGCTGGTTCTAAACCTTACGATCCTAGTCGGGGCTGGGATAAACTGTGGGAGGCTATGAACAAAGCCCTGGATGACATTGCCGTACAGAAAAATGACATATCTTATAATTTTGCCAAGCCCAATCGTGAATAAGTTCCTATAAATTTATATCGTGCTCAAGCTCTCAAAAATAATGACTATGTACTTAAAATACTTATAAATATTAAATACGTCCAATGAATAATGTCAAGTAAGCCGTTTCAAACCGATGAAAATACAAACAAATCTGCTTATAAACTGCCTACGTGTCTCTAATTTGACTTATTACTGCTATTTCATTAAAAATAATTGAAAGTTGAACACTAGTCTTGTAATTTTAGTATCTTTTTTTATTGTACTTTATTTATGACCAACCTAAAATACTAATGAGTTAATGTTTTTGAACTAATCTTTGCTTCCTCTAATTTACCACTTGCCAAACTATCTTACACACTGATGCAAATAACATTTAATTTAATACCATTGTTGTTTGTATTGCAGGGATATGTTTTTATTAATTATGCCAACTACATTTGCTTATTGATATTTGTTTAAATTATGCCAAGCACTGCATTGCTTATTGCGTGATGCAGAAGGTAACTGATATAAATTTAGGATTCGAGCAGAAAGGTTTAATTTATGGACCGCGAGGAAGGCGAGTGCGGTCCGAAGTTCCGAAGATAACCTTAGAGGTAGTTTCAGCCGTAGCGGTGCGAGAAGATGTCGCTGAATCTCGACTTTTATTCAACGTTGGTTTATCAGCACCTGAAGTTGAGGGTCGAATGCTTCTAGTTTCCTTAATATTGAGGTTCCGATCCGCTGCCAGTTCTGTCAGCACTTTGACGATGGTGTCTGCAATTTCCTGAAAGCATTATGAATGAACAATTTAAATGGAATTCAAATAAGATTCAACTCATGTTATTAATTGTGCATACTCGATAGGAACGACTAGAGGCGATGTCATACGCAGTCTGTCCATTGACGTTTTTGTACGTCGGGTCGGCTCCGGATGCCAACAGTATATCACAGATATCTTTCTTGCCAAGCACTACAGCTGCAATCAGACAAGACTTACTGTTTGTCTTATCATGGGCATTTGGATCCGCTCCCTTGCTCAGTAAGAACTTTATCACATCAAGGCAAGTGCCCACAATTACTAAATCATATTTGAAAAAATTCAATTAAATCATAAACCAAACTTTCGTACAACAAGAACCAAGACGATATGGACTAACTTGATCGAAGGAGAGGTGTCCAACCTAACGAATCCGTTTCATTTAGTATATCGATGCCACACCGAGCCACTGCATACTTCAGAGCAACTAATTTGTTCGCATTGATTGCATGATGAAAGGCGTTGCATCCAGCCCTAAATTGAGTAATACAAATTTAAATTAGAACCGTTTGAGATGGTCCTATAATAAAACGATAAATCCTAGGTTAGCCGTCTGACTTTTGAAATCCCTACGCAGTATGGAGCATTGATTTATAGACTGGGGAGTTGGGGACTGGGTAATCCCAATCTATTACAATCTTTCTAGACTCCACTCGCAGAGTTTTCAAAAGTCGGATCGTTTCTGTTATCAAGTTCTCTTCGTATTCAATGCTACTCACTTGTCCTTCATCGCCCAGTCCGCCCCGTATTTATCCATGAGCTCCAACAAACGAAGATTTCCATTCATGCAGGCGTACATCAAGGCTGTCTTCTCGCTAGTAAAGGAAGGGGCATTCAACCAAGATCCGGCTTGAAGCAGCAACGAGGCGATGCTACAGTTTCCAGTTTGACAGGCAATCATTAGAGGTGTCATCCCTACGGCGTCGTGACTCTGCAGCAGCTTCCTCAGTCGAATCCCCCTGAAAACCAGTACTACAAGCGTTAAGAGCTGAGCTTAAAGAATCCAGAGTTACGGTTTTACTTGGAACTTCCGATAACGCGAAGAACCATGTCCTCAGCATTGCAGGTAACAGCTCGATGAATGTCACTGGCAACTGGAGGGCATGCGTCAGTGGCAGTGATGATACTGGAGCCCCACTTCTCTTCCCCGTTTTTCTTCATCCGGAAGTGGATGATGGCATCGGGAACTAGGTCCCTGACCTCGCATCTGGTCCGGTAGCCTCTGTTTTCCATCAAACAATTGAAGTTCGGAAATGAAAGGAAAGAATAGATTTGAGATTTCATTATCATTACCTATAGACAGTGTCCCACTTTTCCCCGCTGTTGGCCTTTTTCATTTGAACCTCATACCACGGGCCTTCAATGCCGTCAACCTCCCTCTCCGGTGTCGCTTCTGGGACGGTTGAGGATGCTGCTGCTGCTGCGGAAGATGAAGATGCCTTGTTCATTGAGGACCAAGTGAGATACATACATTGACTCGTTCGCCTGTCCACCCGAAGTCCATTGTCTGCCACCCAAGGCATCGTCTCGTGATTTCTCCCATCGTAGCTCATCCTGTGTCCTGATTTCCTGAAATAATTAATTCGGGTACAAGAAAATTACGAACCTCAAATATTCAATTCGATCGTTTCCCTCTCAAATAATTTCCAAGTTTCTTCTCCACTCTTTTCATTTGGCTTGGTCGATTTTCACTCGTTGCCTGGGCAACCTCCTCAACACTGAGAATTGGAGAATTCCCAACACCAGGACAACCAACTGGGACAGAATCTCTGAGAACATCTTGAGAAAATACGAAGCCATGAGGGTCAGGCATTTTTCGAGTCGATGTGTTGATTCATTTGGAATATTTGGATGCCACTATTAGACCAGAATAAAATAGATTTTAAAATAACTAAAAACCTTTGCTAAAGCCTCAAAAAACCGTTTTCTGGGCCTCAAAGAGGTTGGAAAAAGGTTTTTTAGGCCCCCTGATTGGTCAATAACGTTTTGAAAATAAAAATCGTGGGAATTTTAAATCTATTTTATTCTGTGACTAATAGTTTAAATTTTGAGTTATGAAAATTGATTTAAAGTACTCTGAGCTGTACGGGTGGCTCGGGTGGCTATACAGATTCAAATGAGTCAGCAGAATATCTCAGCCAATTCTTTGCCGAATGTAATGCTGAATAGTAAACTGGAGAGAACAAAGTCTAAGTTATGATCAGAAAATTATAATGCATAATGAAATTAATAGATATAAGAGACGTTTCAAAATATCTCCAAATGAAGCAGGCTGAGATTCTCGGTTATTGTTTACTTTCAACCTTCCGTATATTGACTGAGATACCTTGTATGTATGTTTTAAGGTGTTATTGACTGAGATACCTTTGTATGAATATAAAAAAAGATGAAGAAGTTAGCCTGATTTTAATTTACGTTGTTTCGTCAACGTTAAAGATTAAAGGATATACTTCATTTCATACACAAGTTCACTATCTACGCAGAACTTCAGTTTGCAATTTGCATGATAAATTATCAAGAATCAACCGTAGAATCGCCTTAAATGTGTGATAATGCTATATATCGCCTGCAAGATGCAGACTTTCCAACCAATCGAAGTGCTAAAATGACCTTGGATAGGACAGTGACCTCCAGGACAAAGGTTGGTAGAATAGGGAGGGAAGGAAGGAAGGCCTGCTTATTAGAAAACAATGTTTGAACTACACACAATGAAGATAAAAATCTACTTTAAATAGATACATTTATTAACATTCTAAAGAAGATTCTTAAGTCGGTACTACTGCTTCACTTTATTTCTATATTTTTGGTCTTCACTATCCGCATGCATTGGGTTTTGAGATGGAGGTCTTCCTTGTTCTAGAGAACTTCGAGCTATCTCTAGCTGTTTCATCGAATTTCTAGAATCCCTTCCCTTTTTCAACTTCTCAAAGGCGTAACGTGCGGAACGAACCACACCTGCGGACAATATTCCTTGGATTGTCTGCATAATGCTGGAGCCCCACACGACTTCTGAAATCGAGTTCCGTATGTAGGTTTGCAGAGTAGGCATGTATGATAACTCTGCCATCACTTCTTCAACGTCAAACAGTCTTGGATCACGGAATAACTGCCGGGATAGGCTAATCTGCTCAGAAAAGTTGGTCTTATTACGTATTAGCCCTTATGAAGCAATCAGCAGTTATCTTACAATAACCATAGCTTGTATATGTATGCACAATGAGGGATTACCTGCAATGGATTTGGTAAGGCCATGAGATGCTTGAAGCGCACCTGAGGCGTCGTGTCTTGGACTAGAAGGCCTTCATCATTGATCTAGTTATTGGTTTCAAATATAATTGAACTAGGTATTCATATTAGAAATTAGATGATTATAATAATTTTGTACAGGCATACTTCGACGAAGGGATGGAGGGACTCGATAAGTGGATCGTAAATCTTGTCGAATTCACTTATTAAAGGGGTAACGATGTTTATGGTTTTATTAGAATTTTCTGCCAATTTCATTCTTGTGTCTCCTGTAATAAAACGAAACATGGTTCACAATTCACAATATCAAAGATACAGCTTAGCTTAAAGTTATTGACTTTTCCTGTTTACCCAGGTAAGAAAGTTCGGTGATTCCGTGGTAGAGACTGAACTTGGAGATGTACCGGCCTTCCTGTAGTAAAACAGCTCTGAGAGCGAACTCACGATTTCGAGTCAAACAGTCAACGAGGCTGGAACTGACTGGTCCTTTTAAGTCCATCACAGGCTTATGAAGTCTCCCAGCAATATAAATCTTAGTCCACTGGCTCAAATCTTTCATCAGGGCTTTTGTACTTATCACTCCGTACTTGATCAACTGAATTAATAGGTTAATTTAATGGAGATTTCAGCAAGAGATATCTGGGAGACATGTGTACCTGGTCGTCGATCTTTACAAATGGATTATAGTAGACTCCAGAAGCCATGTTTTCTTGAATAGATGATATCACTTTGGGGCCAAGGTACTTAAGGAACGAGTAGTTTGACCCGTTCATCGCAATATTTTCCTTGTGCCACTCTACTGGGTTATCCACCACAAACACCAAGTCTATCATCTTAAGTAACCAAAATCGAGAGTTAGTAATCAAGCACCCCAACAACTATGAAGTTCATTCACCTCACCGCTAACCCTAGTCTTCAACTCTTGACTGAACAGTTACAAACTAAATTTATGATTCACCACAACCCTCACGTCCCTTTAACTCTGGTATTTCTGCCTCAAGTCAAACCCGACATGATTCGAAAATATGATTGGACATGCATCTCCTTTATGACCTACTCAGAATCATACCAATGTTTCGCTCTCCCTACTGAGTGACAATCTCCTTCCTCTCATTGACTGTACCTATCGATAAAAACCGACGATCCTTAATTGAATCCTACAGATAGATTTATTTTAACATTCCTACTTCTAGACAAGGACAAAGACAAAGAGGCTGAGACTTATACAAATGTTATCTCTATAGAAAAAGGTCCAGGACATATGTAAACAGTTAAGAGGAAGTAGGAGCTTGGTATCGCTGAGCAACTTCCAGGAATGAAACCCCCTCGCGCATAGCGACGATTCCCATCAGACGCTGCGCCGCATCCTTGACGTCATTGTACTCATGCAGCTTCTCAATGAACTCCTGAAATAAAAATACAGCTAAATGAATGACTAGGAACTAGGATATATTTCCTATGCTCTAAAGGTTAAGTATCTCTGGATTTACGTTGATAATTTCAGATGGTGAAGTTCCATCCTGAGGTTCTAAGGCCGATATTTCCTTGTCAAGTTCCATCCCCTTGCTCCTCAGGAGGATTAGTTCTTCGGTGCAGCTCTGTTCATTCTTGGGTCTCAATCCCCGACGAAATGCTACTCCTGGCGAAGGACTGGTAGTTGAGAGGAAGGGTGACTTGAAGGGCTTTCTAGTGCCAGAACTATTTCGATACATCTTCCTAACGTATTAGGATTAATTACTTCGGATAAATTATTCTTAGGTGCTGGTCGTAAGTCGTAATTTAAATATAAGCTAATGTCAAATGTGGAATGGATTGGAAATTTGGTGAAAAACAAATACCCAGACTACCCAGAGGATTGCAGTGTCCCTACTGTTTCCCTACCTTTCTCGCCCTCCTAACACGTAGAGACGCGTTCGGTTGGCTTACTTAACTTTTGGCTGAAGAGCTTAGGAGGAGATTATTTAAATTTCAAAATTACGAACCTTTCCGGCTTGTTGATTTTTTTGTGCGAAAACGGCGGATCCGTAGGCAAAAACGTAGTCCGACTTGAGTGGAAATGCTCGGAGTAGATTTTGTAATGTTCTCTCCCTTACAACCCCGGCCATCTCTTAAATCCTAAATATCCTTTCAAGTTTTGTGAGAAACGTTTTCGTTGCTCATTTCAAGAATTCTAAAACGTAGTGGAGAGTACAGCAAAATCTAAGACAAAACTCAACCTCTTTCCGCCACAATTCCACATAAATTCAGAATGCCCCGCCCCCTCTGTAACACTCTATGGTCCCAAATTCGTTTACATCACCAATTCCTCACAAATCAGCTCCTCGACTAAAAAACCCCAACTGATTTTCCTCCTCTGATCTAAATAAGGCACAGCTTAGTTCAACTGCAACTGGTCACTGAACTTATGATTTGCAACTAAAATTCCAAAGGGTCCAAATTCCATCTCAGCAGTTGGAACCCAATGTAATGCAATGCAGCCTTAAAAGGATTCGAATATGTTAATTAATGTCGAAAAGTATAGTCTGGAGTCACGGACCAAAGTCAGATGGACGGGATGAGTCATGATAGAAGATAGTATTATTGTCTATAAAAGAAAGCAAGGTCCCTGAAAAAGTTTCTTCCCATGTTAATTATAATTAACGCTTATCTGGC
>JAQFYM010000359.1:0-74698 GCA_034694785.1 Agrenia bidenticulata
TATGGCTCATCTACGAACTCGATTCCTGATTTGGGCCAGCGGTGGTGTGTACCAAATTTCAGAATCATAGGTCAACCCTATCGAGAGTTATCGTGGCGACGGACGGACGGACAGACGGACGGACATTGGTGATCATATAAGCCCTAAGGAACGGGCTAAAAACGATCATGGTAAGTAGAATGGCCAAGGATAGTATTTGCATTAAAGATACTCCAGCGTATTTTTGAACTGGATTGAAATATTTCTAGCATGTTTAAAATATCGATATATCCTCTCAGAAAGTACATATAAATTTAATGCATTTGTAGAAAAAGCAGTTATAGTGTAAACTTGTATACCAGAATCGTCTCATTTTTAAGGCACTTCAGAGTCTTCGGAGCAAATAAACAAAAGATGCCATAACAGTAATCATAGGCACCTAGCACAACCAACATCACGAATTCACAGATTTGAACACAAACTTCAAACAAATCTAAAGCCATTTTAGCAAATGTAGATACAAGAATGAGCAAATCTTAAATAGAACTATTTTCTAATTAATTGATTTTATTGTATTAAAATTTGGAACCATCAAATTCTATTGGAGAAGGATTATGAAAATTCAGCTGCAACTCAAAACTATATCCACACCAAATAAGGGAAGGGACACTTTCGAAGATCTATACTGCCTGAGGTCCGTTTTGTTAATGAAGGCATGTGTTGGAGAGAGGAGAGAGTTAGAGTTGTTTCAAAAGGAAATGAACAATTATACAGTTAACTGCATCCATTTATTGGGAAACAAGTTTTTCACCTTCATCTTTGTATAATATCTTCAATAGAAACTCAAAGTTTTGTAACGAAATCTTCAGAGAATATGTAATTCACGAGACCACAACTCGAAAAATCCATTATGTTTTTTGCTGTTTCCTATTATCTTCCTTCGAGTTGTCAGCGAGGCCTGATGGATTAGTTATAAATAGTTAAACAGCAAACTGACTGTCACATTAGATATCTTATTCTTTTTCTTCAATTATTTAGTTATGCATGCACATACCTGTATGAATCTGAATTCCATGCATTCCATTAATAAAAGTGATTTTCATGTTTTTCATCCCCATCCTAGACGGATTAGGACAAAAAATTTGTGTGAAAAAAAATGAGGGAGATGCGCTGACGTTAATTTCATAGCTAGTAACCCATTTTACTTACCATGACCTTTATGTGTCAGCAGTTATGCAACAAATAGGTCACAAGTAATGCCTCTTAAATGTATATTATAAAACATCTATGCACAGCTAATTAATATTTCAGACTAATTTACGTTAAAACGCGATGGCAAGCTTAATGATTTTTCATCAAGGATCTGTAAACATAAGTACCAACGTGTATTGATGCTCCGAAGTGTAAGTTTTGGTAAACACTTGTTGAGATTACTAATGTTGGCCACAATTAATTGCAGTAATTTTTGGCAAGTTAATGATAACTCAGCAACCGTAATAATACAGCGCATGGCTCACTTAGCTTGAATTTTACGACACGTTATTTAAAGTACTTGATTACTTAATTAATTACTGTATCATAATGTTTCATTAACACGTCATAAATATTGTACTCTTTTAATCCAAAGTTTTTTGCACGGAAATTTTAAAATATTTTCTCGCTTGCTCAATCAAAATGTGATTAGATTGAAAACTCACTAATTGCTTATTTTAAACGTTTTAGTATTAACTTTTAGGCTTGCGCTTGGGCTTTAGTTTAGCTTTGAAATCCCCCACGGTAGTCGCACATAGTTTTTATAAGTTCCAAATCCCTACATGAGTTACGAATACGAGTTTGGAATTATAGAATTTGAGCTGGGTAACTGCACATTCACATTTACTCATGCTCATTCGGTTGCAAAAAACTGAAATTAGTTCATCATACCGGCTGTAAAGTTTTGCATCATTAAAATTTACAACTAAAGAGTTTACGTTTTCTTTAATGGCTAGGTTTCGTTGTGATATAAACGTTTAAGCTGCTTGTACTCGTACAGTTTCGGTTGAAATCCAAATTCCAAAAGATGATCTGATATACTCAGGTTTTTAAAATAGATAATTAGCATTTTCGTATTGAATAAATTTTAAATGTACATTGCATGCAAAAATTGGTTCCCGAAACCCAGTTAATAAAGCAGTACTGACTCGAAACATTCATAGCTTGACTGATCCGTTTAATACATACTATTATAATTCTAATACAGATAATATAGGATGTAATTAATTTACAAAACGATCGCCAATTCATTATCCCAACTTCAACCCATCAAACACATAATTAATTTGAAACTGGAATGCATGTGGCCGTGAAAGTTAGTCAATCGAAACATTGAATGAGTATTTACGTTGTGCTACCACAAAATTGGCACATGGTACATGTTCATTTTATATTGAATTCCTTTAAAATTTACAGTCAGTTATTATAAGTTACTTAAAGCTGTAATCATAAAATTGTTTCATTTCAAATCTTAACAACTTTCATCCTACTTTTACGGTTCGGTAGATCCAATGGTTGGTTTTAAAATCAATTTAAAAACCTTGTGAAACAGGTAAAACCTTAATATTTTAGCAAATTTAATCCTCAAAAACTAGATGCCATCCAGGCTTTTCTCTGGAATTCGATCATCGGCATCATCTTCAGTCCCTCTGTATTCTAAAACTCCGTAATCTCGTATCTTCTTCCTCAGAGATTCTGGGGCAATACTAAAGGTAAACGCCGATAATCAAATTAAATTCAATTAGGTAACTATTTTTAGAATTTATTAGGGTTTTTTAAATTTCTGAAAATAACTTCAACAAATTACGCACTTTTCTAGCCAAACTTGCAATCCAAATACGCTTGGTGCCACAACGTGCTCTTCATTCCGACGAATTGCTTCAATGGTTTTTTCTGCCAAAAACTCTGGCTCTACTAATCGCATGACGCTCGGAAACCTAAATTGAATGTCCAGCTTATCCAACAAAGGTGTGTTGACGAACCAAGGATATATTGTTGTGAGATGGACACCCTTTTTATTAGGATAAGTGCTTGTAATTTCATCTTTCAAAGCCATCATTGCTCCCCTTACAGCGAATTTGCTACTATAGTAGGGAATATTTCCTCGTACAGCGAATAAACCTCCCATTGAACAGGTTGCAGAAATATGCCCATGATCGTTTTCGATCATTTTCGGTAAGAATTCTTGAATCGTCCAGAAATGTGCTAGGCAGTTGATTCGAATTGTTCGTTCGATCTGTTCGGGAGTTAACTTGAAGATTGCTCTGTTATGAGACACTCCTGCGTTATTTATGAGAATCGTCACATCGCCAACTTCATTTCTCACCTCAAAAACACACGACACAATTTCTCTCAAACAAACGAATTTGAATCCAAATTTCTTACTGGTTAAAGTTATAAATTTTAATACCTTTTGAGCTGCTTCTGATACCTTAAGATGGTTGGACACATCAACACAATATTCACGAGCTTTCGCCCCTAACTCTCTAACCTCCGAGGCTGTTTTCTGGAGAGCCAACTCATTATAATCCCAAAGTACAAGTGTAATATTCTTATATGACTTTGCCAACTTCACAGCGATCGCATGACCAATTCCAGTCGCACATCCGGTTATCTGTGCAAAATTATGATGATTTCTTACTTAAAGATATCTCCCCAGAAGGATAAAGAAAATATAATGAGAAATAGGATCAAATTTCAAACCAATATTGTTTCACCCTCTAAGGACTTCAGTGAGGACGGAGTTATAGATTTAAAAAAGGCTAGAACGTAGTAATATACAAGAAATGATCCTAAATAAGGTAGACCGAAGGTAAGTTTCAAAATGTCTGTAAATTTATCTATTAGTTTGGGTGACATAATTAGTTTGGGATTGCGACTCTTTTGTTGAAAACATTTAAACTGAGTCTTCGCTCGAAAGAATCACACATGTATCTGGAAGACAATTTTGCAATAATTTAACCATGTGAATATGTCTTGGGCTGCATAAAAAGTAGTTTATGCATTTAGAGGAATCCAACAACATGTTATAAAGATTATCTCCTCATCTCCAGAAGAAAACAATTCATATTATTCTCATTCACACACACAACCCTGAACTCGTGGTATTTCCATTCGTTGTAGTCATCCCAATTCTCAGGCTTTTTGGCTGAGGTACTTTGCAGTTATGGGCTTTCAAGAAGTTGTAAAAAGTGTTCAACCTTGATGTTTCATGTGGAAAGTGTAGGCATGATGAATACTTAAGGAGTTCATAAAAGTCAGAGATTGAGATCTGTTTTTTTAGAGTACTAAACACTAAACTGTTGGTATTTGCTTTAGCTTCATATCGTGTGACAGTGTAGATGAGAAGAAAAATAAACGGAAGGCTTTAATATTGGTATTGCCTGGTAGTCTATAGGGGTCAAATATTTGAATAATTGAAGACTCACATTTTAAACTTTTAGTTTTGAAAATAATATAGTAGGCAAGTATTATTATTGATCAAGCATTTAAAGTTATCATTTATTCATATTTCGGCATATAATCGTCTGTATTTGAATTCATCTTCCAAATATGAGATTTCAGAAAATAGCTTAGATGCCAGATGCAATTCGACAGGAATACACTTAGCTGATTGATAAGTTGAACAAATTAAATCTGCTTAATGGGTCACCAATTGGTTGACGACAACAGTGTACGTCAGTACAAAGCCAGCAATCTATAAAGAAACCATTGGATTTATGTTTCATAAAATTTTAATTAGAATTTTAAGAAAATTACCGCAGAATTCAATGCTGGAGTGATTGTGAAGAAATTCAACCCTTTGAATCCTATAACATCTCGGTTGTAAATCAACGATGTAAACAGAGTAAACTTTAGCTTGTCCACTTTAGGGGCAGTGCCTGTTTCTGAGAAACGATCCTCCAACCATGTAGATATTTGGCAAGCCTATTTGTAAGATAGGTTCATAACGATAAGTGCGTTTCTTAAGGTGGGAATAATATTTTTATATACTTGAGTGTTGACATCCGCAGTGATGTAAAACAATGTAACCATCCGAATCACGGTTATTATCCCAATGACATGAACCACTTTGAATTCGAAAGAAATTAGTAAAAAATTAGTCCAAAAACTAGTATAGAGTAAGTTGAACAAAGTAGAGACGAATGTTATCGGTGAGATAAGTTGATTGAGCAGATGCAGTAATTTTACCCCCTTCAAATGGAGATCAATAATCTAAAAATTTGCAAAATTGTATTCTAATTTTTAAGAAACGCATTTTAACATTTATCAATAGAATTTTTTACATACATCTGGCAAGTTATGAATAGCTAACTGTCCAGATGCCAAACCGGAATTGATTCTTCGAAAAACGAACCAAACGATTAGGCTGAAGAACAATCGAAGTGCATCACTTACGTACCACAGGTTCCAGGCAAATATTTCAAATAAAAATCCCAAATACCCCAGTATTCTGACCATTGTTGGGTTGCCTTCAAATTTTAAAAACTCAATGACTGTGGATTTTCCTTTTTTAAATCAACCCAAGGATTTTACTTAGCATGTAATATAATTATTCAGCCATACTTGATGCTATGTCCAGCTTCCAGAAATTAAATGACAAAGTTGCAGCAATTTTTCGAGCGTGATTTACATGCCAGTTTGACCCATTGGAAAGTGAGAACACAAGGATCTGGGTAACGCACAGAACGAACGATAGAACACAGAGCAGAACTCCAAAAATGTTCACCTGTACTTAAAAAATCTTCATTGAATTATGAAATCATACGAATATCAGTAAAACAAATAGTAAAAATGTACTTTTATCCTTGAAGGTGCAGAAATTCCAGAATTTGCAAATTTTTCCTGAATAATGTCGACATGCTCCAAAATCTTTATCCAAATGCTGTCTCCCCGACTTTCCTTCTCTAAACAAATGTAAATGACGACCAATTTGACAATAAAGACGTAGTGAGTAATTCGCTTGATCCAGTTGACCAACTTGGAGTTCGATACGCTAAAATCGAAGTTGATTACACCGAATAAAAGATGAGCACAAAGCCCGGCGTACATAATTCTGCTTAAAATCTGTAATCGGTGGGTATATAATTCTTTATAAAACTTTTAATTTGAATTCTTAAAAATGTATAAAAAAACGTACACTCTGAATTCGGTGTTTCTTGACGTAATACTGGAGTTTTCCTTGGACGCTTATAAATCCCTCAAGGCCGTATGAGAACCCACTGGACCACTTGCCGTATTTTAGAAGCACTTGTAAAAATGCTAGTGTCAATCCCCGATTCATATCTGCAGCATTACTTGTAGAGAGAGGAGATGAATGATCAACTTCTGACTTTTCTATTTTCTCTGTAATAACATACTTTTTCGGGATTTTTGACATTGGAAAATCGTTATTATTGTACATTTTAAAATTCAGCAATGGTTAGTGAATTTTCGAGAATGCAGGAATATTTAAATAAGCTACTGACTGAAATTTTGCCCATGAGTTAATCGTACTTTATAAGATTACAAGTTCCAAAAAAGGAACGATCTGATCCTAATTTCGGAAATTGATTGTTTACCAAAGGCTTTTGCTGAGTGCTAATAATTTGGAATTTGGTAAATTGTTCATTAACTTATATTTGTTCCCAAAATATCTTACTAATTGATCGAAGTTTGCATAAAAATCCAATATCGCGTTTCAGAATTGGATAATCGGTCTTTAATTTGATCTGCTACGAAGACCGGTAGCAGGCCGTGCCGTGCCAGGCTAATGATGGAGAAAACAACGCATAACCCGTAATTGACTCAGTAAGAAACTACCTTGACTATGTACACCTTGAATTGAATGCCATAATGATAATGAAATATATTGTTTGGTTATTCATCAATTTATTTTCTGGATACCATCAAATAATTATTATAATAATAAATATTGATCATTTGCAAGCCTATATTAGTCACTAATTAAACAATATATCAAATAACCCTGTCTGCGATAGCAAACATAACTTGCCTATCAATCTCCAATTGAACTTCGTTTTTGGTAATACACTAACTTTCAAAATGAAATTCTCCAATATGGCTCCAATCTATGATTGACGTACGAGAAAATTATAGTTGACTTATTTTTTATTTATTTAAATACATCCTACACCGGTTTTTACGGGGTTCATGTAAGAAAATAAATTCATATTTATTAATATGAGGTCCTTTTTCATACAATTTAATCCATCTGATCGAAGATGGACGATAACAAGTAGCGAAAAACAAATAGTATGATAAATATCTGCTTCGTTCACTCATTAATTTGTTAGCAGCTTGAGACATCGTAAAAGTTGTGTCTATATTACACTGATAATAAATACGAGCAACTTGGAAAAACTAGAGATCTAATGTGATTGCATAGCAAATTTGATTATAATGTGTTCCAAAGGAAAAGCAATTTCCGCCTCCTCCAAAAATTATGATTTTATGACGATTTTCTTCTGAATCTTTCACGAGGCAAGCTGAGAATCCAAATGGTAAAAACATTTCTTCTCTTGGAAGGGGCTACAAAATTGTATCAAAAGTAATTCAGTTATTATTTATGGAAACCGATTTTTTAAATTCGCTTATTTGCAATTAACCTGTCTTATTAGTTTAATATCACTTCCTTGCAAGTTAAGAATTGCAGCGAAAAAATCGAAACTGTAGCTTGAGTCGGCACCATACCCTCCCAAAATTATAAGGAAATTTTTAAACTTGACGACTGAGTGTCCAATCCTTCTGCATACTGCGTTCCACTCTTCAACATTTATCCATTTGTCTTTATCAGTTTCAAAGATCCAAAAGGCATCTTCTGATAAAGATGCATCATTTTCAGACATTCCACCAACCATATAAACTTGATTGCCGTCAATTTCCGAAACCAAGCAATGAGAGTGCCTTGCAGAAGGTTCAATGATACTTAGTTGTTTGGCAGATTCGTCTGCTTCTCTTTCAGACCAAGAAAAGTCTTCGACAGAATACCACCAACAATCCCCAAGGACTTTCTGCGAGGAAAAATATTTTACGAAAGCACATCTTTAAATTTAAGAAACGAATTATAACTCAATAAAATTGATAATGCAATATCCTGCCATAAAATGCTTAGGTACCTCTGAGTTGCGTCCACCAAATAGAATTACAAAAGGTGCCGCATCCTTAGAGCACAGAGCCATGGCATGACGCCAACGAGGTAGAGGACATTTTCCATATGTTGATGATAGAATTACAGTTCCTATGTCTCCTTTCAGAATTGGATTTTCTAAATTCAATTCAATCAAATCGTTTGTACACGGCTTCATTGGGGACCTTCTTCCTCCAAATATCAATACAGAGTCAGTAGTTTCGCCATCTTTTACTAATGTAGGAATGTACACAGCACTAGAGTGTAGCCTTTCGTAATACTTTGAGTTTTCTGAAAGGATCCTTGTGTTAACATGTAGTTCATTTCCCAACCAAATGTCATCTTCCTCTTCCTCATTAAGTCCTGGTTCTCCCAGTTTGGTATTTTGAAAGTCAATATTAGAGGCGATAAGATGTTTCATCCTCATAGAATTTTCTCCCGACCCACCAAATGTTAAGATTGTATTATCTGCTATTACAACGGCTCGATGTCCAGTCAATTTTGGCAGGCAGGACAGCGGGTAAGACTTTAAGTTCATAAGGGTACTTTGTGAGATCCACTCTTTACTAATTGTACTACAATCATACTCAAACTTAGTATCAAACTCTTCTAAGAAGCTGCATATTCCATTTGATTGAGTTAGCTTCCCGTTCACTCCGATCCTGACAGAATAGTGTAGGCAGGTAGCAAGAAGTTGCTCGTATTCATCGAACTGCTGTTCAATTTTGTTTACAGGGGGAAAATAGGGAGGATTCTCTGCTCCAATTTTAAGAAATGTATCCCATACATTGATCACCTTCGCTTTTTCAAAATTCTGAAAAACGAATAAAGCAATTATCATAAACGTCGAAATAAATCATTTTTTTAAAGAAGCTTGAAATTACTGAATGAGAGGGAATAATTTAGAACTTACAGCCTTTTTCAGCTGAGCCTCCTGATCTTCCCGACTTTGCGCTGACAAAAGGGAAAGGAGCGGACAACCATTTTTTAGAAAGTGCGATACCATAATTTGTCCAAATGGGTCATTGGCATTACATTGTTCATATGCTAACCAGACGCTATTGGGAACATTTTCAGTTATCCACTGAAGAATTTTGAAATTCCTAAAATTTAATCAATAAAAATATAGTTATGCAGACTTGTGAGTACGGATTTTTTTCAATTAAATATGGCTGTAACTTACTCATGCGGTCGTAAATAATTTACAACACACTCTGAATAAAATATAGTTGGCTTGTTGAAGTCAAATTCGCTGTGTTTTAAAGCTTCTTCGAGCGAAGTAAGGTTCCTGAGGTCACAGTGAAGTAATCTTAGCTTGTTTTCTGCCATTACTTGAAGTATATCATTATGCAAAATTATAGATTTTTTTGCAGTAATAACGCTTTTGAAGTCCAACTCATAAAATCTAAATATTGAACTCTCTAGCTCTGGCAAAATTCGGAAATATGTGGAATCCATTCCACACCCAAGCGAAACTATCTGAGTATAAATGAGATACTCAGTTAGAGTTTATTGGTCACAAAAGTTAAAATATAGCTAAAAATAAGTATATTTGTTTATTGTGCTCACCTGAACAGGTTCGTTGATGGCTCGGATAAATTTTCTAAGAAAATAATCGCAAACTCTAAATCTGACATAGTAACCTCGGCATATTAAGGATGTTCTTCGAATTCTGGAAGGATCTGTAGTATTAAACAATCTGAAGAATGGGTCCTCCCAGTAACCATTGTTAATTGAAGAGAGTTTTGAGTCGGCACTCCAATCTCCTGTGTATCTAACTTGATTCTGAGGAGAAAAATTGAAATAAATTATACATTTTTTGGCTCTGAGCAAAAAATGGTAAGATTAATTTGCAGTTAATTACAGATTCAGATTTATGGGAAGTTTTCTTAGAAGATGAACTCGAGGTTGACGGAGATTGAGAAGAAACTAGTTTGTAATATTCACCCATCTTTAACAGCAAATTAAATCCAATGAAATCCCATAAGAATTATATCCTTATAACTCATTCTTGATGAATTAAGCCTGTATAAAATAATACCAATAAAATGTCTCAGCCAAGCCTTCAAAGAGGAACGATAAAATTATACTGATAGAAGAACCCTCAATCTGATTTCCTAATATAGGAAGTGACAAACTTCTGGCATCAAATTTACCTGCATAAATTCGGTCCAAAAATATAAGCTAGTCAAGTCAACAAGTGCCATGTGCGAGGAGTATGTCACTCGGCAGTCGGCACTCTGCAATCCAGATTTTCAGGATGACCGAACTCTGGAATAAAATAATCGATTTTCTAGTAACATGAATATAATGTATTTTATGCATTTCCTTCAATGTCATTTCCTATTTTAATTGTGAGTTTATGCTGTGACATACAATTTTGCCGTTTCACATTACATAGGCCCCTGTTTCTGTAAACATCAATACAATAAATATATACATAACTAAGATAACCCATGTACAGCAGCTAGTAGAAAGTAAAATTAAACTATTTATGCTTAAGAAAAATTAGACACCCCAGGCCATAAATCTGGGGAATTATGACACTTAAAAAAACTTAACAAAACAATAACAATACTTATATCAAATACAACTTCGTCTAATTTTCCTAAACTCTTTCCGACCTTAAAAATCTCTTACACCGTAAACGGTCAACCTTCTAACCAAGTAATGTTCACTTTTATGACATCCCCCAAAGAATAAAATGTCTAAACTCTGGACTACCTGGAACCGTATCATAAAGTCTCATTCATAAGCTAACTACTAAGTGTTAACTCACATTATACTGAGATTGTCTGCAAAACTAAAATATTTCCGTGTTCTGGTTAACTGTCATCTGCTGTAATTTAATAATCTGTTGCTCTTGCTTCCCAATCGAAATGCATATGGTATAATTCTAGCTTTAAAAAACAAACACAACAGCTAATAATCGGTTAGGATGTTGACAGCGTTATTAAAGTTATCATGACACACGAGGGGTAATAATAATACGCTTATTCTACTTCTAGCCGAAGCTTAATACGAAGCATCGACCAGTTTAAGCTGGTAAATCATTATGTTTTTAAATGCATATGACACGACTCCCAGTCATCTCTCAAATTTTAATACATTGCTAATCTCAATGAGACTAACCTTGAGCCTTATTCGCGAGTGAATGTGATTTTAAATCTTCTGTTTACGGTGCACTAGTAGAACAAAGTCAAAATAATGTCAACAGACTATATATTGTTTTGATCCAAGATTTTGTATACCCCGCGAGTAAAGATGGAGGACTGTGGAGTTCATCCCATCTCATACTGGCTCAACTTCACAGACTGAGAGGCGAGAAAATTGACGGATAAAATTGCCACCTTAATTTGTTAACTCATCCTAATCCAAGTGTTTCAAATGGGATTTTAAAGAGTTGATTGAAGGGAAGTTAATTGGATTGAGAGCTGTGAAGTGAGTATGAGTGCTTTAAGAGAACAGTTGACAATGTCTCCGTCTCCGAGTGTCCCATCTCCCTCCTCAGCTCCCGCAGCTGCAGGAGCCACCACTTCTTCGGGTCTACAAAACAATAACAATAACATGGTGACTAATACGGCGACCCAGTTACTGCAGCAGCAGCAGCAAGGGTCACAGGTCTCACAGCAGAGTCGGATTTGGCACCCTTCAAGGATCTCTCAGAGAAAGGCTCAGTTCAGAGCTCTTTCGAAAAATGAAAAAATTAGTCGACTTGCCACTCACTCTTGTTGCAAGGTGAGACTGTTTTTTTTATTTAACACTTTTTCTCCGTCGTTTGATTTTCATATCATGAGGTTAGGAGCTTAAATTATGTTGGAGGTGTTGTTACTGTCGTTATTTTGTTGGGAATGTCAGCTGGAGTTGTGAATTGTGATTCAAAATTATTATTGTTATTGCACTGAGAGCTGCTGAACACAACATGACACAGGCTGATTCATAATTAATACATGTCATGTATGAAAGTATGAATATGTGATATGAGAGAAGGATAAATATATCTCTCAAGATGTTGTTTTGCTATATATATGTTTCATACCAATTCACAATTGTGAATTGAGGAATATTAAATCATTCCGACCCTGTCATCAAATCCATCATTGATCTTCGATAGTTTTGAAAATAGTATAATCATGTACTGTGGCGTGGGGTTAAAAGTTTTATCCTTTTTACAAGATTTTTGGTTTGGATTATATTCACTAGATTTAAGATTTAATAGACGTCGACAAGAATTGCAAAATGTGGTAGCACAATAAAATAAAATATTGTAGTTCTGTAGTGCAACTAGTGCTATAGTGCAAGCAATTGTCCCGTCAATGTACAGAGCGTAAAAATGTCATTTATAGGATGAAATGAATTTACTCTTATTCTTATCAATATTTTAAACATAATAGAAAGGGGCAATTAAAACGGAAATAGAAGCCCAACTGAGAGCTGTATTTTCGGTTAACAATTAGTTTACGAATACATCGATATTCTTGTGAAGAATGAATGACGAATCAAAACTATGGGTCTTAATTCTTAATCTGCATTTTGTATTCAAGAATGGTTGATACTATACGCGAGTTAGAACTGAACCGAGAAGTTCCATTTTACTATTCATACATATTTTTACTTATTTTTTTTTTACATATTTCAGATGGAGGGATGCAGTTGTGCTGGCTGGAAAAGTCTTGCTACCGGACGCAACTTCCTGTTTCCTCCTAACAGTTCATCGAGTGATAATCAAATGGAGAATCTGAACGAGCCTTGTAGAAACTGTACTCATACATTCGGTGCGTAGTCTGAAAGTGGAAATATGCACTCAATATGTGAAAATTTGATTATGAAATTTTTTTTATTTCAGAAAAGCACATATCAGATCTTATAAAGCTTAAAGATGTGGAAATAGATGAACTAGTCGGAACCATGGTCGATATAGAGACATTATTTTTAGTGCTACAGAGGGACCCAGCAACAGATGATCCTGATACAAAACAGATTTACCATTATCTGTTTCGGTTATTGAGGAAAAGTGTAGCATCTTGTTGCTCACCTCTCCCAGATTTTGCTACACTTGGAAAACCGCCTTATGAAGAGCCCTCAATTAGTAGAGCGCTGATGGCTCTTATCGCATTCAGGTATGCTCATGTGAGCATTACCGAATGGGCAGGAGTAGTCGATCTCGGGAAGATTTTACTTCATACGTTTAATGTATGTAAGTTGGATGCCCCTTCAGTTGCCGCAGCTCGTGTGGGGACCAGCGGTTATGACTTTTATAAGCACATGTATACAAGGTGGGTGCGATTTGATTATCGTCAGGGATAGCAATTGAATACTGAAGAAAATTATTTATTTTGTATTAGCTTCCTAGTTTCTGCAACTAATTGAACATAACGATAGTCATTGTAATTTCTCATTTCTAGATGGCTGATCCTTTGCCACGTGCCTCTTTTATGTGACTCGTTACCAAAATATGATGCAACCAGTACCTTCGGTCGTCAATTTATGAAAGAAATATTCAGCAATGTAAAGAAGCACTTAATCGAGAAGTTTATCACGGAGCAAGATAAAATACCCCAATCCAAGCGCGACCTATACGCAAGGTTGCTTCCTGGGTACGATTTGAAATTCCACTGTAGTAATACTTTTCATAAATTTAGAATGCAGTAGTAAATTGAGAATGCTGTTATAGTGGATTATTAAATTTTATCCATTTTGTTTAGATTTCTCGATAACGTAGAACAAGCTATTCATTCCCCCAACTGTCCTATCTGGGATGTAAATTTTCGCCCGTTGCTTCCACCTCATGCCCAGACAAACCGGACAGCTCCAGTACCTCAAATACCTGTGACCCCAGGTCAACAGGCCACTCACAATCCTATACCTGCAGTAGGCTCGACAGCTTCCACAGTAACTGCAGCAACACCTTCATCTGCAGTAATTAAGCAAGAACAAGTCGAGACGACAGTAGCTGAACCAATGCAAGTTGACCAAGCTTACGAACATCCGTCTGCGGCTATCGGTTCTGCTAATTCGAGGAACGTCAAACAAGATTCAACTCCGACAATAAATTCCGCAAGTATAACGATTCCTTTAGTCACTGAAAATGGAGATCTTCCCATGGATCTCGTTAAAGACATGTTCCGCGATCTTGATTCCTCTCAGAGAAGAGGCGATAATGATGTATGTCGTAATTAAGATATTATGTTTTTCGGTTTCATTTCTTAAGCGATTCGTAGTATTGTTACTAAGATTGTATTCACGCTCAGCAGGCATTGTTTGATGACACGGCGGCCAGGGACGAAGCAGCGAAGACTGAAGAAGTTAGAAAAATAATTTCTTGTCATGTAGTGGGCAATTCACTGACACAGACTGTATCAAAAGAAACTATGATGTGGCTTGTCGGACTTCAAAACGTTTTCTCTCACCAATTACCAAGAATGCCTAAAGAATATATCACTCGACTTGTGTTCGACCCGTAAGCTTGTTTTTTTTAAACATTCTATAGCATGTAATAGGAAGAAAAATAAATCCAGTCGATTTTTTATTGTAAACTCCCACTCGTAGGAAGCACAAAACCCTAGCTCTGGTTAAAGACGGTCACCCA
The DNA here is from genome assembly GCA_034694785.1 of Agrenia bidenticulata. Lineage (NCBI taxonomy): Eukaryota > Metazoa > Arthropoda > Collembola > Entomobryomorpha > Isotomidae > Agrenia > Agrenia bidenticulata. Next base: position 14,730 of record JAQFYM010000359.1, read on the forward strand.
ATTGGTGGAATCTGTTTTCGAATGTTTCCAACGCAAGGATTCACAGAAATTGTGTTTTGCGCTGTGACTTCCAATGAACAAGTAACTTTTTTCTAACTAAATTAAACGTATTGTCTTAAACTGTTAAGCTAACTGCAATTTTTATCATCCATCAGGTTAAAGGATATGGTACTCATCTAATGAACCAGTTAAAAGACTATCATATCAAACTTGGTGTGCTTCATTTTCTTACTTACGCAGATGAGTTCGCAATTGGTGGGTAAAATCCAAAGTTTTCAAGGGGTTATGGAATGTCTGAAATGTTCTTTCTTTTATATCTGTCAATTGAAATTTTTCAGGTTATTTTAAAAAGCAAGGTTTTAGCATGGACATAACGATTACAAAGTCTCTTTACACGGGATTCATTAAGGAGTACGAAGGAGCGACTTTGATGCATTGTGAATTGAACCCGGCTATCGTGTACACAGCTTTCACTGCAGTCGTTCGCAAGCAGAAGCAAGTAATGTTGAAATTAGTCCAAAGGAAATATGACGCGCTGAAGGTACGTTCGTTGATAATACAATTATTTTGTAGTTAGAGTTTTCATAAACAAATGGCAAATTATTTGAAACATGGATAATAATTGTCTTGATAATTTGGATAATTGTAGGCGATGGAACAGCCCGGAGTACAACGTAAAGAGCTTAAAAGACTACAAGAGATTCCTGGACTGAGGCAAGCGGCACTGTTTTGTGGAGTCCCTGGTAAGAGTTTTAGGCTTTTTAAAATTCTGTCAGTAAATTATACGTTTAACTGTAAAAAAAACCATTTCGAATATGCAGTCCCATTGGTAAAAAAAGAAGATGAGCCAAATCTGACAATGGTGTACAAGTCTATTTTGAACCAAGTTCGAAACCACCACTCAGCCTGGCCATTTGTAAAACCTGTGGATAGAAATGAAGTTCCAGACTACTACGAACATATACCCTACCCAATGGGTATGCCTTTAGTCATTATTTAATTTTTTACATTTGAATTGCACTTGAAATACTATGTAGAAAGCATAGCTCACTTTAATGAATTGTCTGTTCAGATCTGAAAACGATGGGAGAACGGCTGAAACGAGGCTACTATATTGATAAGAAGTTGTTCATCGGAGATATGATTAGAATCTTAACAAATTGCCGTACCTATAACAGTTTGGAAACCGAATACTACCGTTGTGCCAATAATCTTGAAAAGTTCTTCATGAATAAAATGAGAGATTCTGGGCTTCTGGAACGAGAAAAGTAGGAAATTATAATGGAATTGCAGACGAATAGGAGATTTGAAGTCGAAATATCTTTTTCATCTTTATTTTTTATGATTTTTATTTTATTTTATTAGAGATCGCACTAGTTCCAAATTTCCGGGCAATCGCGTTTGACACGTTATAAATTTAATTCCATCGCGTTTGAGGTAAATTATAAGGCTTATTTTTCCTTTTTTGATGAACTTCCCAATTTGTGCGTTTTCTTTTTTATTCATTCCAAAGATTTACCTTTTCAGGAGCCCTAAACTACAGCAAGAATGAAACCTTCCTACCTGTGAGTGAATGACTTGAGATTCCAGAATCTTCCAGTTTCACTAATTTAACTACCTTAAGCGTGCAATGTTTTAGGTATATGATTAATACGATGATTACATATTTCCAGCAGCTTTATCCTTGTGCTTGATACTAATTGTTTTAAGTTCTGTATTTATTGGAGCCGTTATTTAGTATATTTTTTAAAGTCTCGTAAATTTGTTTGATTTAACTATGTATATTTTGTATTTATTGCATATTAAGATCTATTATAGGCGGCTTAAATCTTAGTTTTATCTCTAATCTTTGCAATATGTTGTATTTATAAATGATAATTCTATATCATTACATTTCATGTACTTACTTCATAGCCTTTTTGAATTCAGATTTTAATATTGCTCTATGATATAAAATGCAGAGCAATAAATACCCTCGCAGCGTTTGCGATCGTGATGTGATACTACTAACACTAAATACTTAAATATTTTTCCATATAGCTATCTAATTGCTATTAGTCATTTTTAAATGTCATAAACCTTCTGTTATTTCGGCCAAAGCGGTTGATTTCAACAACTTAAGGAATGCATATCTGACATATTTGGAAGAAGGTATTTGATCCGAAGTTTTGTTGCCTGTAAAATGGTTTTGGTGGCGCTGGGAGAAGTGGCAGGAATTTTTTTATATTATGCCCTCTCCAAGTTGTTCAGCAAGCCTTAGCCAAACCCCATCCCAGGATGATCATCATGACATGAAGTTGAATACTCAAGCCCGAGGGTCCATTTCTGTAAGCTAGAAGTGGCCAGACCGAAAGAAGCTATAGTTGGGAGTGTGTAAAAGGCACAGAACGGGAGAGATAGGTTCTATCCTTCCATGTTAAAGTATACGAGAACTTAACCCTTTTTCATTATTATCCAAATGCAACATCTGAAAAACTTCCGACATTCCCTAAGCTTGAGTTGAAATCAGTCTGTTGTTTTGAACTGCCTTCACTCACAGTACATTAGTAATAGTCAAATCAAAGGTAGGGTAAGTTTGTCTCTATAGCTTATACCTTTCGGAATTGTAAAAAAAAGCTTAGGGGACTCGTAGTATCTAGGATTTTGACCGTGTTGTCTACACTCATTCTGAAACTGCTTTACATTTTACATTAGACTTACCAAAGATACTCAGCTCGTTGGACTACCTTTTCGACTGTGTATACCGTGGTAAAGTCTTATTACTGTTGAGGAGTCTATAGGAAAGTTTCTCCCAAGAGCATGTGAAGCTTTATCACGACATAGTAGAAGACCATATTCCCATTCATTTGGATCCCCGTGGAATCCCAAGCAAATACATTGTACTAACAGTAGGAGTAAAGTAAATCTGTTCGTCAGTCTCAAGTGCATTGTGGGATTAAAGTTTGAGCCAGATATTTGTGCCTCAGCCTTTGGTATAGTGAGAGGGCCGGATATTTCATTAGCTAGCAGTAGTAAGATTTAACATGGTTACTGAATTATTACTCACAACTTGAACGGCTTGAATCACTGTTATTACTACATTTGATACTTTTATACAATTGAGTTATTAAATAGTGCAAGGGAAACCCTTCAGAATTACAATAGTATCACAGTATTGTTGTTCTTATGAAAATAAAAACAACTTTCATAAATTGAGACAAAATGTAAGCCAAGCCACAAAAATGTGACTAATATAATACGTCCCGTGTAATAATAATACATGTGAAAATAAAATTTTCGATTAGTCATTACTTCTGCCACTTATTGGCTATTATCCAATAGTCAATACTTATAAAAGTCCAAAATCAAGTAAGTATTTAGAAGACCTACAGTATTTCATTTACAAGCGGAGAAAAGGGTTAGGAAGGTAACAAAATTGCAATTGTAACTTTGTAACCCGGCTTCCTCACATTCCTGGAATAATCGAGATTTTGGGTGTGGCGTTCATTCTTATAGTGTAGAGAGAGTCAAAACTGTCGAGTGCAAAATTTGGCCTGCAAAGATCAAAAAATCACACAATAGAACGGAAACAATACTGACAATAAATAAATAAACTTTTTACAATGCAACGTTAATACAAAAATAAGTCCATTAGTAATTACGATTTTTTGTGACTCACGTGCCCTATCCTAAAGTCATTGGTCAAGCCTTGAACATTGGGTTGTGTATCAATAGAATGTTTGTACTAAAATTGAGGAAACTATAAGGAACCCTTTTGTTACTGAATATAAATTTGTGAAGTGCTGTATAATGGGCGTTTACCAGCCTTTCATGGCCCTAAATAATTTCTGACTACATTACTAGGCACAGACCTCTCTATTATCGCCCAAAAGGTCTTAGAACCTTAGAGAAGAAGTTGATTGGATATTTTTTGGATATTCCATGTATTGGATTGTCAAGGGAAGGTTACATGAAAATTGAGGAATTGATAGTGTTGTGAAATTAGTGACTGGTGTTGTGTGAACAGAATTAGCATTTCGTCGCCTATGTTGTGACTGCATTCGGTGATTGGATCTCTTACGATTAAATATTAAAATATTTATAATGGCTGAGTTTATTTGATCTTAATCGCAGTTATTGATCATTTACTAACTCGTAATCATTAGATTGTCCCCTAACGATCTCTTGGATTTTTGCAACGGTGTCATGGTCCAAAGGAACGTGTGTGTACCCAATACAACTATTTTTTAATTTGCAAAGATAACGGGGATTTTAAACTGTCCTAATTGACCCAATACACGTGAACGGTCTCTAAGTGTCTATAAACTCGAACTCGTACTCGACACTCTCAAAACTGGGATCGCCAATTTTGGATCTGGATTTTCAATCAAGCAAGCCTATTGTGTTACATGATTTGCGGTCACTTTACAAAAAAGATCTATAGATAACATAACATAACAATTTATCAATACAAAATTACAAACAAACGAACTATTACGCATCTTCCCCATTCAACATCTATCCATATAAAATAATAATAATCCACACCACTCTATAGGCTGTTTAATAAAATTGCAAGAAGATTTTTGGACGGTCAATAGCCAAATTTTGATGCTGTTACCAAATCCATATGCAAATGAGCCTTGAAATTGGATGATATCAGAATATCAAGAAAGAAAAGGTTGTTAAGACGGACAAGGATTTGATTCAGTCTATGTGTATCAAAAACCTGCTGAATTTATTTCATTAAATACCGAGACTACCTTGGTAATCATGCAATGGGAAACTTGAATTAATGATTAGAGACCGACCGGATTATTATCACAGGTTTCTGCATCTGCAATCGGCAAAATCGCCAACTACAAACAGTTAGCCAGCAACTCGATACGCGACGTCAGCTATCAACTATATATCTACCAAGCAGTTGATGATAAGACTCATCCCAGTCACAATTCAACAATTTCAACATTTTAATACACCAAGTCAATAGTTTATACTCATTTCATTATTACATGTCGACCAATCTCCTCCTGTTACTCTGTCTGCCAAATGCATAGGCTATTATGACAAGTTTTTTTTTCCTCTCTGCAACAATACGGATAAGAGGAAAAAGTTAGCTGTACAACTGTTTGTTGCCGGTTTGCAAGAGAGTGGGACAAAGTCGTTATCATCGGTGAGTGGTGGTCTATCTTCGAGTTTTCCTCGTACATTTTGTAGTGTGAATTTTAAGAAGCAAAAAGAAATTAACAGGAGAAGGATGCACTTTAAACGAGTGACATAAATCTATACTCAAGTAAAGTAAAAGGTGTCACCGTTTTTTTTTTCAACTTGCCAAAAAGTATACGAAACTAAAGGTTGATTTTCAACTGCATTCAATCGTGTTTAAATACTTGTTTGAGTCCCCTTGAGAGGGGGTTTAATAAGTACAAAATGGGAAACTGCCTAAGTGGTAATCGAGGTGGCAGAGGACCCATTGGAGATTCGGGAGGCAGGGCTAATGGACAATTAGACAATTCTGTGAATGCTGGAGGAGTTGGAAATTCAGTGGGACTTTTATCCGGAATTTCTGACACGACTGCTGGAAATGATGGACTCAACCACACCCCCAATTCACACATGCACAATGTTCATCATGTTAGAAATCCAAACTCATTACCTCCAGTACCCGACGCTGACAACAATGTTCAAGTAAGCTCATTAAGTCTTTGATCATATGGTAGAAGCGATCAAATCTCGATATAAATTTAGATATAACATTAATTGGAACACTATCAACTAACAAGACTAACAAAGTAACTTAGAGTTATAAGTCATTACTATCAAACTGCAGTATCCACATTCATTAACTTTTTTTGTTGTTGAAAATGTGCCAAAACATTGTCTTTTTGCCAGACCTTCTATGATATATACCTAACAAGTTTCCATATGGCTATTTTGGCAAATAAATCCTATTTGTTTTCGTGGCCATTGGTCTGAATGAATGTGTACATTTTTCTTTAAAGTTAAAACTTGAAAACTCCAGACTATAATAGTCTATTTATATTATAAATATTATATATGATAATCGGAGCAGGAAGGCGTTATCCCTCCAGGATAGCCTTGTATTGAAAACTTATCAATAATTAATTCTTAATCAAACATTTGTTACTCGATACAAAGAAAATTAAACATTGAAAAGGGAATATTTCTTATCCTGTATATTTCTGTAGACCAAATACCCAGGAACTCATTGGAGATCAGAGCAGAATTGTTTTTCAGAAAGCAATTGCAATTATGCTATGTGTTTATGTATTTATCAAACCACAATAATAGCGTATGAGGTTGAGATAGTTAAATACCTTAGGTCAATACCCCGTATCAAACAATCAAGGACGATGCAGTTGTAAATTTTTTGCTTGAAAAATATAATAAACTAATGACATATATGTCAATATCATAATTTCAGTACATACATGCATAGCTACTACTTAGATGGTTCAAAACTAAGGATTTAAATATTTTAATCCTGTTTGCAATTTGACATAATCGTTCATGATCTTCCTAAAGCTTGACCTTATTATTCTCATGAATCCTTTGAAACCCAAAGCTTAATTCACTCAAATCATGACAACGCAGTGTTGGTGTGGTGGGCTTAAATTTATAATATGCATTCAGGTTTATGAACCCCTTATAAGTCTATTTGTCTTCTGACTTAAAATGTCAATTTAAGTTTTGTTTAGAATGTTGATGTTGAAATTTGAGGTCCGTTATGTCTAGCACTAGTTGTCACCGTCTCTCTAGGCCGTAATAAGTTCAACCACATGTCAGGCTCTGCATGCAGACACGATAGTGAACTTTTTGAAACCAGTGGTATATATTTTGACTGCGTGAAGATGATGATTTATCAAGATTTAATAAAGATAATCATATAGAATAATGTGAATAGACGGAATGACCCATATTTTAGAAAATTTAGCAACTCAAATAAACTAAAAGCCGAATTTCATAGACGGTTAGATTTCCTAAGCCGCCTTTTAGAGAGTCTGACTTACTAGCCTGTATGAGTAAAGTGAATTCTGTCATTTTTGACTGTAACTAATTTAAAGAATTGAGGCCTTTCGAAAAAAATAATTAAATTAATGAGATTTAAAAAATAAAGGCCCATTTAGTTTTATTCACTGAATGGAAATAAATGTCCGGATATGGGCGGACACACGTTATACTCTACTTTAATTTTCTTTGAATCTCCCTTCATTTAGTTAAAAAGACTCTGCTATGCTAACACCTTTCAGATGCCATAAAGTTCAAAAACTAAAAGATTTCTCGAAATTATCCTGTATTTTCATGCCCCAAACAACAGTTAGCCTGAAATCAATTTGATTAAAAAAACTAATGATGTTAAATTTTTAATGATGAAAACAGGTGCCAAATAATGCCAGCAACCCTGCAAATGCAAGAATTTTTGTAGCCCTGTATGACTACGATGCAAGGACGGATGAAGACCTAAGTTTTCGAAAAGGTGAACACTTAGAAATTTTGAATGATACTCAAGGGGACTGGTGGTTTGCTCGCTCAAAAAGCACCCGACAGGAAGGGTACATTCCATCAAATTACGTTGCCAAACTCAAGTCCATCGAGGCGGAGCCGTAAGTCTTTTTTTATATTATTTTAACTACTTACCATGCTCTTTTTACACCGTTTTAAATTCCTACCCATCGACGTTTTTATACTTTCTTAAAATCTCAACTTGTTTTTCAGTAAGACTTTATCCAAAAATTCGTCTTGACAAGGTGAAGGGTGCAAGAATTTATTCCTGCTGCAGCCCCTTCATCAAGAAAGGCTACCAAACATCTTTCAGTCTCATAGTAGTGAAACATGATTCAGTGAATCCATAAAACTAATGCTCGTACTAACACCTTTGAGTCTTACCATAAAGCAAGTAATCAGAATTCTTGTCAGCATCCTATAACTAGTTGGAAGCAGTCAGGAACCCTTAGATTTGGCCTTTAGGCTACCTTCTTGGTTAGTTTAGAATGTATGAGAATTTATTTCTTAAGGGCGTAGTCATATATATTGTATCCTTGGGAATTTGTGAAGGCACCTTTCGAGCTTTCCCTTCGTTGGGATGGATGTTTTGAATAATATTTTCTTTCTTAACTTTATCATCTAAAAATCTCAAATATGGACCTATCGTAAAGTTTCAACATTGTTAACAATTTGAAAAAACAGTTTTGGGATGAATTTAAAAAACGCATACTGTTACAATAAGTGTTTTGAGCTAAATATTTTGATATTTTTTACTTTGAGTTTTATCAATTAGATTCGTTGATTTTAAAATCGGTGCTTTCGTCTATTGATGCATAAAAAAAAATTAAATTTAGCAAACCAGGTCTGATAGTTTGAACATGTTAAATTATGGCTTCTCAGGATGTCAGGAGAATGTATGTGAGGATCATGTGAGGATATATGATATGCCTTGTTGGTGTATCAAATATATAAATTTAATGTTAATGGTATATGAAGAAGTCACTTAAAAACATATTGGTGAACGAAATCCTGGATATATTTAATCAATGACTTCCTGTGTGATGCAGTTTAAAGTCTAGAATTTCAAAAGGGATTCTCATCCCTCAATCCTCATTCAATCTTTGACATACGATGGTACGGCTTCGACCGTATTGTATTACATCTCATCCAACTTTATTTTTCATTTCAAGGCCTTCGATTCCTGTGCTAGTCTCCATTCAGAACATGCATTTGAAGTTTGGGATTTTCCAAACAAAAAAATTAATACATAAATTACCCATGGTTTTAGTCCATGCAGCGATGTTTTTTAATTCTAGATCTATTCGTACCAGCAAAATCATAAGCCATCAGAAAAATGATATATGAAAAGCGAAAAAATTACAAGTACTCTTTGGTTTGGTTTGTTTTGATAAATTTCTGGAACTGTTTGTACATTTATTGCCATATGAAACAGTTTCAAAAAATTCTTAGCTTGTAAAAAATAAAAATAAGTAAATAATATCCAGTGTGCTTTGTACCTAAATTGTACCTAAGTTCCTACGAAGATTTATAAAGATTTGGATAACTGTATTGGAGGAGCTTGAAATTTCAGATTATTTTATGACAGGCAGATGATGGTGTGGCCATAATTAGTTCTCTCTGGTCGACGATTCCAAGTCAAAAACTTGATTCATGAATTTCTTGTAACTGTCTCCTATTACTTCATACTTTTAAATCATCCGACAGCAGATGTTAGATGTTATACTGATGCAAAAATTTTATTATCCATGAAAGAACGAATAGCTAAGCAAATATATAGGTACTGACAGAGCCTAAGGTATGTACTTATTCAAAATACCTACAAATTATAATACAAGATCTTGCATAAATAGCTCATGCACAAAGGTATGGAAGTACACACAAAAAATCCATTCAAAATTAACTGTCATGGATTTAGAAATTATACAGTAGAGCTGTTATCATACTAAGACTTACTGACTGAGAATGAAAGACGTTTGCATAGAGAGAATAAATTATCCTTATTACGAAAAATAAATACATGCTACGCTCCTGCACTTAGCATGGATAACGTATCAGCAAAAAAGCTTCATATTGCAGCCTCTGTTGTTGTTTGCTGAACAAGACACGCCATAGAAGAAATTGTATAATTGATTGATTTTACTAATTTTCTCCTCTCAATTATATAGATGGTACTTTGGGAAGATTAAAAGGATTGAAGCCGAGAAGAAGCTTCTTCTTCCAGAAAATGAACACGGAGCTTTTCTAATTCGAGACTCAGAATCTAGAAGAAATGATTATTCCTTGTCAGTCCGGGACGGAGATACTGTCAAGCACTATAGAATACGACAATTAGATGATGGTAAGCGGGCTAATTTTAATTATACTGTGTATAGTAAGTATGACTATGAGGAAAAAGGCTAACCGTGTCAGCAGGGAATTCAGCAGAGCAGATGCACTTGCAACTTGTACCAAAAATGCAAATGCCTTGAAAGGCGATGAAGATGATTATTACATTTCTATATAGCAATAGTCGATTATTTATCTTATTTTGAAAGAACAAGCTTCGTTTACTGTTGTAGTGCATTTGAATAGATGTTTACAACACAATTTTTACACCCCCATGGGTAAATCATTAGTAAGAATAATTATGCTTCATCATTGTTGGAGTATGGCCTATGAGAGTAGATAAAGGATTTTGGGGATGGGTGTCTACCCCTATAGACTGTGGAGAATCATTGGACTTGATTAGATATGGTAGACAAATTGTTTATAGCTTATCAGTGGCGGACTGAAATATGTATGTACTGAGACTATTCCATCTTCCTTTAAAGCTACGCCACTGAAGCTGTTATAGCTGAATCCAAAAATCTGAAGGTGTAAAATTTTAAATCCAAGATAGGCTTGAAATCTCTTAGGCCATTCCTAGAATAACAAACACAGAGGTTTTCGATCTATCTGTATATATAGCTCTCATCATCATCTCATCTTACAAAGTGGCTCAAATTCATTCACATGTACGTATTACTCCCACATGCATCCTGTTGCATTATTTATTTTTATTATCTTTATCGCCTCCAACTCACACTCGAGTATTCCAATACACATTATTAAGGCAGGAGAGAAATTTTCAAGTAGATTGGTAATCCTACATGAGACTCCGGTTGAAATTGTTATAGATGGTCCACGAAGAAAAACTCAATACGTTCAAGGAGTCAATAATGATAAGATTTGGGAATAATGCACGGCTTTCTTAGCGTGTTGGTGTTATATGCCTCACGGGGATGATGATTTTACATCCATTAAGACAATATGTCCAAAATAAATTGTCTGAGAGCCTCATTGCATTGAATTTTGAATTTAATCAAAGGGTTAACTCTAAAATGGAACCACCACCCATGTCAAATAATAAGGACTTTTAAGACACTCACATACGATTTTGTACAGCGTGCTACATCAAACATGATAGAGCTAAATTGGAAAAATATTATAATTTAAACTTGAAAGTTTGTATTGAGTATTGTGTATCATAAATTCATATTAGATTTTGTTTTTTCTCTGTAGGTGGTTTCTTTATCGCCAGAAGAACGACTTTCCGTACACTCCAAGAACTAGTAGACCACTATTCCAAAGATGCAGACGGATTGTGCGTGAATCTACGGAAGCCATGTATACAAATTGAAAAGCCAGTGACCGGAGGGTTATCCCACAACACTCGAGATCAGTGGGAAATCGATCGGTCCTCCCTGAAGTTTATGCGGAAGTTGGGCCATGGCCAATTCGGAGAAGTCTGGGAAGGCCTATGGAATAACACAACCCCGGTGGCTATTAAAACACTCAAACCCGGTATGGAAGTTTAAGAAACCGCGCTTGAAATGCACACAAATATACGAATACGAAGCCTCCGAATGCATTAATTTTGCAAGCATTAGGAACTGATGAATAATTAATTTAAATATTTTTAGGCACAATGGACCCCAAGGACTTCTTAGCGGAAGCTCAAATAATGAAGAAGCTCCGACATCCTAAACTAATTCAGTTGTACGCAGTTTGTACTCTCGAGGAACCCATCTTTATTATTACTGAGCTTATGAAAAACGGTTCATTGCTGGAATTCCTTAGTGGAAAGGGACGTGGTCTCAAAGTAAGGCTTTTATTATGGTCAATGATATAGTACAAGAGTTTGTTTAGTATCATCAGAATTGATTGAGTGAAAAGTTGTTTTGGACTCTTTGTCTTGGGTATATATTCTAAAGGATGATGAAGCATACATGGACTATGTCTTAACGTAAATAAATATTTCCGTTCTAAATTAATTTATTTTGTTTGACAGTTACCTCAGTTAATAGACATGGCAGCTCAAATAGCCGGAGGAATGGCTTATTTGGAGTCTCAAAATTATATACATAGAGATTTGGCAGCCAGAAACGTATTGGTTGGGGACTCGAACACCGTGAAGATTGCTGATTTTGGTCTCGCACGTCTAATCAAAGAGGACGAATATGAAGCAAGACTGGGTACGTAATTATTTTGCTGCAAGATCACGAAGCACAATAAGAAAGTGCAATATTTAAGATTTGTAGCAGCTAAAGTAACCAAATACGTTTTTCAGAAGCTTAGAACTTGAATGTTAATATTCATACATCGTTAAAGGCTTAATTACATATATTTTAATGCATTAATTAATCCTGATAATTTTGTGCTGCAGGAACCCGATTCCCGATAAAATGGACAGCCCCGGAAGCAGCGAACTACTCAAAGTTCTCAATTAAGTCAGACGTTTGGTCATTCGGAATTTTGCTGACTGAACTGGTGACCTACGGCCGAATCCCGTATCCAGGAATGACTAATGCAGAAGTGCTGCACCAAGTAGAGCACGGGTACAGAATGCCGTGCCCCCCAAGTTGTCCGGATCGCTTGTACGAGATAATGCTAGAATGCTGGCATGCAGACCCAATGAAGAGGCCGACATTTGAAACACTCCAGTGGAAACTTGAAGATTTTTTCACACTTGATGGGTCAGAGTACAAAGAAGCTTCGGGATATTAGACTCATCTACATCAATGTTACACTGTATATACATAACTTTTTTCGACGTAAAATATTGTGTGCTGCTACCTACTTTAATTACTTAATCGTGTAATTGTATTTTGTCTATATAACTCCATCTGTCCTACCCCGCATTCCTTTCTTACATGGTTGTCAAATGTCAAATATAGCAACTTCCTCAGTCGTCACTGGAATAAACTTGTTACTAAGAATTACATTGGTAAAATTCATTTATGAAGGGTATTCAATGTCATTAGGTTTCGATTCATTAAAGAAGGGAATGTATTGTGGTAAGGACTAGTTAAATTATTTTATGAGGGGTATCTTTAGTGAACAAGTTTTTCCACCGTAGTAAAGATTAGTAAATCAACTGTAAATGTGAGGGGATCCAGTGTCTTTAGCTTTACATTTATAAAGTCTATAAATATACACGAATTGAACTAAATTAATGCATCTAAATATGTAAGCGCACTCGAATTCATACGTAGCAACGACGAGGTGAATGACGAGCTCTCTTCTCTGTGGCTGGGGAAATAGAAACGAAGGCGGACCCGCCCAACCCGTGCCAGCTTTTTTAGCAGGCCCTAATCCGACCATGAATAAATAGGGTAGACTGTATTTGTAGTTTCACATTTTTACCATTGCATTTCTTTGGCGTGTTAGCATTTCCGATTTGCCCCGGCCCCTCACACCTCGCCTCCGAGGCTTCACTGTTAAGAGCAGATTTGTTATATATGAAACACGAACCAAGATCAGAGAAACCCGAGATATCTGCTGCACCATGACTCATGAGGATTGTGCTTCATACGCAAGTAAGTACCCTTGCTGGTAGAAGGGTCCTTCTTGTTAAAAACAAAACAAAAAAAAACCTTACAAATATTTAATGCTTCTTGGAAATGCCTTGCAGTTGACCTCTCTGGTCTAAGCTAAATGTCTTAGTCGCGGCGGCTGGGTCATAATTTCAGGTTCGCGGTTAAAGGGGCCGTTCGTATAATACGGAACATGAAAATCGAGAGTTTTCGACCCTCAAATGGCAGACTCAAAGGCCTTTTGCAACCTTTGGAACCAACACAAATCTCACATTCCCCAAAAAAAATTGGCGAATACCAAATCCCTTACGTATATTTACAAATACATAATTCATCAATTTTCTCATCTATCACAAGCAATAAAAATGCATCGATTTTTTGCTATGCAAAACCACAGCACAGACGAGAAATTTTCCATGTTATCCATTTTCACAAAGAAAATTCCTCGTCTGTGATGCAAAACAACTCCCAACCTCCCGACCCCTTCCCCTCAGTAACATTTTGTAAGGAGACCTCATCAGACTCCTCCCCTGCGCCACGTAATTTACGAACAGCCCTTCAGATTAATTATGTAATATTTAAATGCTTCCATACAATTGATTACCTAATTAGATCCAGTACGATCATATGATGTGATTTAAAATATGAGACTATGGAAAGGTCATCGAATGTCTAGGGTTGAAGTCCATCAATTAATGATTGCTATTGGCAATGGGAGTGAGTTAGTTGTATAATTTACCACATGGTGGTAGTACAAGATGGCCGCCAAGTGTTAAGCTGAGCACAGAGCAATAGAAGTTGGGGCAGCACAGAGAAATAGATTTATAAAAGTGAGCCTACAACAGTTCAGTTGTAAATCTAACTTGGCACCACTCGGTTCACACTGTAGTTGTGTGCGTGCAGCTGGATTGCATAGTACAGGCTGAGGAGCCCAAAATTATTTTGTACTCCACTTTTGAGAGATCAATGTCAATATTTTGTCAAGACCCCGTGTTATCTCTATGTGAAAAAAATATTTCAAAGTGTTAATTTTTTCTCATCCCAAACGTTTTTATAACGTTCGAAACGTTTTCACTAGGCATTCGTTCGTCCTAATTCCGTAAGGGTAGGACTGAGGACAGGAGAATTAATTAAGAACATGGCATTGATGACAGCAGCGCCACTGATGGAAGCGGATGATGGTATGGACTTGGGAGTGGAAGAGGTCATAGTGACCTCGAATGGGACAGATGCTTCTGACATTATCGGTAAGCATCATGTTAATTTTTCTTTGTAAATTATAGGTCATAGTTAGGTCAAGATGTCAAATTAGTTATATTGCCCTCTAATGGTATGGGGGTGAGATTCATGAGATTATAAGATTTGGCCGGAATTAGTACTGAATTTTAAAAGAATTGAAAGAACACGTGACATCTTTAATAAAAAATATAATTTATTTATTAATATTGCTCATCCTCATTTTAAGTCATTCATCAATAAATGAAAAATTAAGCACATCCACTACACTCTGTATCTGGCCCGCATATGTTGCCACACTTGGTGTATGTCTCTTCCTCCGAGCGCACCCATGTGACCTATGACCTAAAAGGTCAGGATTTTTTTTATGCTTCCCTATCCCAGTAATGTCATTTGTTAGGGCAGGAGGGGCAATGTATGCGGGCCATGGTTAGTATTAGTAATTTTAAAATTAAATTAAACAACGGGGGACAATTTACAGAAGCGGAAGATGTTGACGACTTAGTGACGGATATGGTGAAAAAAGTGTCTGCCGCGGCGGCGGACCTTGACGACATAGTTATCCTAGAAGATGATGAAGATATGGGGGCATCTCACACAACAGGGAAGAATACCAATGATTTAATGGACATTGATGAGAATGAACTTTTGAAGTGTGAAGACAAGGAAAATATCTCTAAAACATTAAAGCGATTGTCCAGAAAAGAGCTCGAAGATCTCATTTTGGTGAAAGTGGTGGAGGCTATAGTGAAACATTCCGAGGCTGGAAAGCTACGCTCGAAAGTTTTAGAATTGCAGACTCAAAAAGACAAAATGTTTCAGCGAGTGGGGGGCTTGCAAAAACAGGTAAAAAAATATCAGCATTTTAACATTTGTATTTCTACAGCAAATTTAAAAGAGCTAACGATGTTAGCTCTTTTCGAGTTAATATTTATATGTACGGCTGAGCTGCTGCACTGTGGGCTAGTTTTAATGTGAACAGCTCGGCTCGAAATCCCTCGGGCGGACATATTTTCAACTGGGGTGGATGAGATAGAGAAGTAGAGCTGTGGCAGAGTAAATAGGGTAGACTGTAAATTGTAGTTTCACATTTCTACCATTGCATTTCATTGGCATACCGGGAAATTATTTTGGGTTAACATTGGCCTTATGGAACATCGTTCCGTAAGACCAATGTTATACCGTGAAGAATTTTTTTCCCATTAGTGTAACAACGGAACGATGTTCCATAAGGCCAATGTTATACCGTGAAGAATTTTTTTTCCACTAGTGTATTAATTTTGAGTTAGTGGTTATTACTGGTTATGGATGGGAAGGGTAGATTGACTATGTAAAGATGAATTTTAATGTTATTATTTGCAGGTTCAAGAAATGAGCAAAGCTTTGAAAGTTCTGATAGATAATCACAATAGAGATCCCAATGGGTTGAATCCAAATAAAAGGCAGAAGACGCCACCGATAAAATTCTACCGATCTGTGGGATTACAAGTTGCGATTGAGGCACCATATCGAAACGGAATAACAAAAGTGATCAATGTCAACGAATCTCCAATTAACGGGTTTAAAAATATTAATGGCGCTGTCTACAATGTTCCCCAGAGTCCAATTCCTATAAACCGGACGATGAAGTCAGCTATAGCTGTTGATGTTATAAAGCAGGTCTTACCAGGAACTGCTTCCTCCCAAGTTGTTCGAATATTAAACGGTCAAGTATCAAAATTACGCGGATCAAATGTAAATCTAATGCCTGGAGTTCTAAAAAATGGTAACGGGCAAGCCGCAATATTAACTTCTCCAGTTAAAAGCAATTCGAGCAATGTTACTTCCCCCACCGTTGTTGATTTGACCGAAGATTCTATTGCATTGTCCCAAGGTTCATCTAACGGCTCAAATGGTGAGTTTATTTTTTATTATATTTTTGAAAACCAATTACTGATTTTTCTCACGAAATACCTTGGCTAAATTTTTACTCCAGCTTGATACAGCAAACAAGTTTTAATACAACCTTTAAAAAAATGTGTCAAATCCGATAGTTTTATAATGCCATGAATTCACGATCGCATGAGACGTAAAACCGTAAAACAGCAATTTTAAATAGTAGTCAATTGAAAGGGGTAACGTGATACGTCTTACTAAGGCATTGCCCCCCTATCACCCAACGCCTAGTCTTAGAATGCTGAGTGGAAAAGCAATTTGTTTGGCCGCGGATTATGCCGAAACTCCGATTCGATATTAACTTGCAACTGTAGTTAAATATTGCGTGTAATCATATCATCTTCGTTAAATTTTGCGTCCGTCAATCCCCGCATAATCCGTGGCTGGCGTGGTTTCTTTTCCACTCATCAAATTTATTTAGGTATTGTATTGCTGAATTGAAATAAAGGAGGAAGTCGTCAGTTATTAAGAAAATAACGAAGATTCTCTAAGATAAGGCTAACTTAGTGTTAATTTTTTAATTTCAGTTATGGCTGTTAATGGTGTGCAGTACCGAATAATTAATCCCCAAGCTCAAGGAACTCAGATTTTTCATCAAAATCAAAGTTACCAGATCGTTACAACTCAGTCCGGCCAAGTTCGACCTATTCTGTTTGCCCATAATATGTCTGGAGGTCAGGCGCAAGGAAAATCCCTCCAAACCGTGACACTAAGAAATATTACCCCAAGACTAACCGTGCCCACAGGAGTAATTCAAACTCGACCTACAATGTCGCAGATGAGACCAATTACAGCTGGACCCTCTGGGCCTAGAGTGGCTGCCACCATAGGGACTATGGTGAGAGCACCGCTTCAACCTATTACACCCAAAAAATTCACTCTGGTGAGATTTCAAGCATTTTCTTGTGATTACTAATCGCAACTATCGCAAGGCTCATGAGCTTTATTCGAATTTCAATATTGCTAGTCGAACTTTACTTTGGGGTAACAGTAGAGTGTACCCCGTCTGCTTCTATCATTCCGAGTAGAGACGGTAGAAATATACCTTGTTGGCTGGGTTTAGATTGAACTTACAGTCGTAGTCGTTACTCGGAAGGTAACTAACACAGAGGTACCTCTACGAAATAAAGGTACTTATGCTTACTTGTCCCCCTTCGCATGTGAGTATAATTCATGTAATTTTTTGTCACGTGACCCGCGCGCTATATTGCATGCTTCATACCCTTAGTATATTTTCCCACATAGAGTTGTGAACTAGGACTTAGCCATTCTATTTTTGAAAAAGGTATAATTCCACTGTCGCTCTCACGATGAGAGGAGTTGAAACAGGGTACTGTCTAGGGTAACAGGATAGCAGATAATTTAATGTTCCTACTATGTAGATTTCATGTAGGACAATTAATTGAATACTTGTTTGTTTACAGCCACCGTTACCTGCCAGCGGTGTTGTATCAGTTCCGCGAGGTCGAGTTCTGAAGGAACTGCCTCCTAAGCCCGGGTTGACCCTTAGTGAACAAGATGACGGTATAGTTCTCTCGTGGACGCTCAAGTTAAGTCCGCAAAACAACGCTGAAATAGCGTCGTATCAGATTTATGCCTGCCAAGAATCCTTAACGACAACACCAGGTAAAGTGTCGCAGTGGAAGAAGGTTGGAGATGTTAAAGCCCTTCCACTCCCAATGGCATGCACACTATCTCAGGTACATTTTTTTCTATAGCACGATAAACGGGATTTGGTTTAGATTGAAACGTCTGAAATCTTTAACCTGGACATTTTTGTATCCTTAGTTCACCCAAGGAAATCGATATTTCTTCATCGTGCGAGGTGTCGACACGCATGGCCGTACTGGATCTTTCTGTGAACCTGCACCTATAATTCTCTACAAAAAAAATTAAATTAGCTTTAGAGTTCGAGATGTCAGCGGACACTGTGATAAGGACAATGAGAATATATGAACTGGAAGCATTGTGTCCTGGTCTTAAATGTTGTTTATTATCTTAGGTTATGATAGGTTTTGGATTTTCGCGTAAAATTAAGATATAGATGAGTTACCCTCAAAGTGTTCTAAATCCTTACGGAAATTATGTATAATGTAGCCTGATAAACTATTATGTAAAGAAAAAAGTAAAAATCGAGCAATATGCAATGACGAATTGATGATTGTATGTGTAATAGTTTCTATAAGTATCTCTGTTTGCGCAGTTATGGATCATAAGTAATGAACTATAATTTATAGCGCGCTGTGTGACTTGAGTTACTTATGACTAGGAATAATTACAGTTCATTTTTCGTCA
Organism: Agrenia bidenticulata; assembly: GCA_034694785.1. Classification (NCBI taxonomy): domain Eukaryota; kingdom Metazoa; phylum Arthropoda; class Collembola; order Entomobryomorpha; family Isotomidae; genus Agrenia; species Agrenia bidenticulata. The sequence goes on from JAQFYM010000359.1 coordinate 33,536, forward strand.
ATATATTATGACACAAACAAAGGTCCCAGATGCTTCAACGCACCAAAAGAAATGATTTTTTGTAATTTTGAAATGACTGTTTACTATCCTAACTTTTAACTTGCACGTATTTTGTACTATGGTTGAAAAAGAGAGAGTAGATGATATATTATGTATGATCATTTGAATTGAAAGATTCAGAAATGTGAAAATTACACGAAAACTTATTTGGAATGTTTTGTACCGAAATAACAATACTTAATTTGTACTTCTTGTGAGTAAATGCAAAGTAGCAGCACTGAATAAAGTATCGAACTTCAAACTTCTAATGTCTAACTATTTGATTCAGCAGGTCTACTACAACAGATTTGGATAATTCCACACAAACTTGATAAATAGTCATGGGTTAGGAGGGGTGTATATACTAATACGAACGTTGTAGCGGGGCACAAACTAACGCTTTCGGAGCATTGAAGAAGATTGATGCGTTGTAGCAGAGATATAGATAGATAGATACATTTATATCTGAAGAAGCAAATATGGAAGGATATAGATGCAAAGTAACTATATGTCTTAGAGCTTCATGCGTAGATGTAGTAGAGAATAGTAGAGATGGTGGGAATGCGCTTATACTGCTTAACAACGGTTGACAAGGATTTCAAAGGTTTGTACCAATCAGAATTTTTCCTATTATAAGTGGCTGAAATTTTTTCAAATTATCTCAGAACATCCTGCAGATTTTGTTCAAAATTGGTTATTCTTACTAAGCGGTTTTAAGAATTTAGTCCAACCCAACCTACGACCTTAAGGCCAAGGATAATTAATAACTTATTAAAATCTCTCCTGCTGTAGACTAAGTTGGCTGTAGACTGCATTTTATCATACTAATCGAAGCTTCCTGGTTTCGCACCAAGAAAAACTAATTTTGAAAAAGGTAATGGTGATGGATCTTTGATCTTGAGAAAATTATGTAGGGATTCAAAGAGCAAGAGCTATATATTAATTACCTTTTTGTTCAATCGTCTCTAGAAAAATAGTTAACGGCAGTTGAAATGTTTATATTTATTACAGAAAGTTCGTTTGGACTCTGGAGAATCAGGAGAATAATATCGTTTGGGAATAAATACAATCAATTAGTCCAGTTTGTCGAGATTTGAGTATTTCTTCGGGACAGGCAAATATAGTAAGGTGAAAATTTACTATTAATCTTTGTTGACTTCCGTTTCGAGAAAATTCTTGAACTATAATGATCTATTTTTTTTAATGTTACAGATATCCACAATCAAGATGAGTAGAAGAGTTTTCCAGAGGCTTGATAAACTTGAGATACCACCACGCGCAAAGCTGACCATCGGTGGGAAGGAGCCTTGTCGAGGATACGGTCCCTTTCATGGATTTGACTCAAAGGCTCCAAAAATATTCAGACTTACTTGGACTCACCAGTTGGGGATTCATTATGCGGGGATTCAAAAATACGAAGTTTTTGCTTGTGTACAACGGATTCGGTCAGCAGAAATTTCGCAGTGGAGAAAAATCGCAGAAATTGTCCCGAGGGTGAAAAAGGAAAGTAATGCCTGTAGATTGGGTGAGGATGTGAAAAAAGCTGTCTCCCGAAGAATGACTGGTGTGAGTTGATTAATTATATTTTAGGTTTAGTTTAGTTCATGTAGTTAACGGACTACTTCATTAAATTATTCCTTTTTTGTTTTAAAGTTTGACGCCGGTTTTCGGTACCAACTGGTCGTTCGAGGAGTGGATGTTCTAGGAAGAGAAGGACCATTTTGCAAGCCTGTTTCAGTAGGGATTTAGTTTTATTTCATGCAATATCCTGATGGACCTTACCTTAAACCATCATGCTTTATTTTAGTAATATTTTTTTGGCAATAATTGTTTATTCATGGTATTCTACACTGTAACATAGTGATAGTCTACGTATGTAAACATTACTTGGTATTGGTATTGTATCCATGTTTTTGGGAAAACATGTTTAATTGATTAATTGTTCTTAGTATGGTCTATGATTTTAAGAACTAACTAAGTCTGGCATTGAACTTGTTTAGAGTTGCGTTTGAATACCAAGAACTGAAGTGATTTTCTTTTAATGTTTAAGATCTTTCAAAAATCTGTTTCTTTCTGCCTTTCATAATTTTATGGAACTGTTGTTGTATTATGTATCTGTGGAATTTAAGTTAAGTCGCATTCATATGAATACACTTCTTTAATTGTTTGTCACAAAGTGATAATTAAATTAAAATTTATCAGTATGCACACATTTCATTGGTGCTAACTAGAATCCATTCTTTCATCCTTCCGAATACTTTGATAGAAAAAGTGCCGACTTATTATTGAAAACCCAAATGCCTCGGAAGATCATAGTTTGTTTTTAATTACTTCCTACACAACGGGTACATGACAATGGCTTCGTAAACTTGAATAAAGTGGAAGAGCTTTTTTATGAAGGGATTGGAATTAAAATTACCGACATCAAGATTATAAATGCGAACGAGCGATAGTTGATGTTATACGAGTCTAATAAAAATTTAATCGTGGTCTGTATGTAATTTTAAATATCAATTTCTCAATGGAAATCTAAGGAAACTAACGTGTATCAGCTCAAATAGAAGCAAACCTGATAATTTTATTAGAAGTTATTTTTTAAACTTGAAATGTATATAGGATTCAACATTTGTAACAGTCAATCATTGTAGATCTTTTAAGTGTGTAATCTATTATTCATAGTTTCAAGTGATAACAATATTAACAATAAAGTTCACAACAATCTGAGGTATATTTTGCAGATGTTTCTATTCAAATCGGAACAATTGAACAACAACCCGACAGCAGTGCAGTAGCTTTCGAGGAATACTCAGGGACTGTATAGATTTAATAGAGAAATTTTAAATCTAAATGCATGAGCCTATATTCTTTCCAGTTGAAGGCAGTGTAGCCTGTGTAGGATCCCAGAAACAGTTTAAAAGTGATATCATTTGCATATGTTTACCTTATTTCGTCAGAATAAACTGCTACACTCCCTGTAAATGTTTCCAATGTCAATAGGTTACACTCTCAACCTTCATGATTCATTTGTTAACCTTTCCATCTCGGTATTCACGATCTAAAAAATTTAAACCTTTACCTATGCTAATTGTGTGATACGCACGGTTTGTCATTCCCTCAACGGCTGTTGGGCTTTCCTAATCCCATGCTAAGCAGGGATGCTGATTACATCAACTTCAGCTCACACAATTAGTGACTGGACAGATTTTGAAAAACTTATTTCGGGGACAATTAGCAACTCATCATGAATATTTAGTACTTGGTGGTTCTTTTTAACCTTAAATGACAATCGTGTAACAATGCGACAGTTTTCAATAATGACTTGAATCTATTTGATACATTGATATGCAAGTAATGCAGCCGGTGATAAAGTTCGTAGCTTCTCAAAAACATCCTACCCAAATCGATTGTGAACATAATTTTCATTATGATTTTATTATCATGGGTTATTTTTATAAAGTTCCCCAGGCTCTGTGACAGCGATTCGAATCCAGGAGTTGATAATGGGTTACAAAATCTTTTAATCTCATAGTGAGGTCTGACATTCTAGCAGTAGGAGTTCAGTGTACCATACTTCAGCTATACACGTTCTGTATCTGCAACCAACAAGGACGCCGTCATTTGTGCGGACAGAACCTTTTGATATTTTGAAGCCAGGAAAACTCCAGCAGCAACGATGAAGGTAAAGCAGTTGAAAGTTTTAACAATTAATTTTGAGGATGTTATAGAAATGAACGTTTTGGTTATCTGATAAAATCTATTTTCTTGCTTCCGCAGATTTCCTTTTTCAGATCGGGCTTCATGGGAATGTTCCTATGCTTCATATCTTCCCTTCTTCTTTCGTTAGGAACGATGATGGTAAGGATGGGCACATTTTCACACTTCTGTACCGTTTACGACTCAAAACACCGCTGAGCTAATCAAAATTATTTCCAGGTATCAAGGATGCCGCAGTTCCACCCGATCACGAAATCTTTCTGGAGATTTGCAGGGACTTTCATACCCTCAATATTTGTTGTAATGTTTTACGCTTTTAAGAAAGAGTCTATAACGGACTCCTTTTGGCCTTTGAGAATGGACTCATTTAAAGTCCTCGTTTCGTTAATTGTAAGTTAATTGATCGTAAATGAGTTATTGGTAATTATTTACGTGTGAACTAAGGGTAGCTATGTTGTTTTCTTAGTTTCGTAGTTTTTTCGGATGTACGGCGGCAACGTTACAGTATTACTCACTCAAGTACATGCCCTTGGGAGACTCTTCAGTTATATGTAATTCGTATCCTGTTTTCGTCAGTCTTTTGGCCACTGTTTTCTTGGGCGAACCGTTCGGTGGATTTTTCATGTTCTTTTCTACGCTAATCACTCTCGGCGGGGTGGTTATCGTGTCAAGGCCTGCCATGATATTTGGTGGTGAATTGAATACTGAACTGCTGGTGAGATTAAATCAACGTGGGATCCCAGACCTACTAATTCGATAAATTGCATTGTAAATATAATTTTATATTTTCCTAGATTGGAGCAGGTCTGGCACTGGGGTGTGCAGTTTTCATGGCCATGGCCATCGTCATGATTCGTCACCTTCATCAGATTCACCACTGCATTACACTTGTCGGATTCGGAGGGTTTGGGACAATGGAAGCCGCAATGCTCGCACAGGGCTTTGGCGTTTTGAATTTTCCGACAGAACAATTGGACATACTTAAAGGCATTGCTATTGGGTTGCTTTCTTGTGGAAGTCAAATGTTCCTCATCTTTGCACTCAAATGTGACAATGCGGGACCCGTAGCTTTAGTGAAGACGTCAGATGTGTTATTTGCATTCCTTTGGCAAATGGTTTTCATTCAGGAGTTTCCGGACTATATTAGGTACTATTATTTTTAAACGAACTTAGTATGTATTTCGTTACCTGGTGTGCATTCTAATTTTTATGATATTGGTTCCTGGTTCTAATGACAATGGGTATAACATGGACTAATATACAATTAATACAATGTTTTTTTTAATCATTATGACAAAGTTTGAGTTGATATTCAAGTCAGACTTAAGGAAGAGTTAAAAAAGCCTAATTCGATAAGACATATGTATGGGTACGTGTCGCAGTGCACTGTAAAATAATCTTTGTTTCATTTATTTTGTCACGTAGTGTTCTTGGAGCAGCAGTTATGATGAGTGGGATCTTTTTATGCGGATTTAAGAAATATGTTGACTCATTAGAGGAGACTGATCAATTTAAGAAGACTTTCTCCTGTGTACTGAAATAGATGTTAACGAGTAAATGGGGAATTTATTAGTAATCTCGTAGAAAATTTGTTTAATTCTGGATTCTAACTGGAATCGATTAAATCCAGCAACAATGCAATCCAGATTTGAAGACCAAATCCCGCAACAATGCGGTCCAGTTCTGATGAACAACTATGAATGCTTATTGCAAAGATTAGGGGTAGAAAACTGGGATCCTTCTTAACGTTTTTTAACCTCTAGAAATTCGTATTTTAAATATTTTGCATACCTCTTATTTTATACTTCAGCTTAATTAGTCAAGAGAAACTGAGAAAGGGAAACGTGAAAGGGCACTGATATATTGTTCATAAGTATTGATGTATTTTATGAGTATTTGATGTGCTTTCAATTTTTTACTTGAACTTAGTCCAGAATTTAACTGTAGAAGATCATGTACATACACAAGAAATATATTCAGCCTAAGTCAAAATAAAATATAAATATTTGAGGGGGATTATTGCATTACAATTTCAATCACCCATCGGAGCAGGAGGTTTAAAGAAAAATTATATCTTATCTTAATTGCATTGAAGTTGAAAATGAAACTTTATTAAATTATTGAAGCACATGAGAGACGAAATCCAACAGGTGTTTGGAATTTCGAATTTTAATAAAGTTCGAATCAGCTCTAGTAAAATTAAGTTGCAAATTTTCCCCATAAATTCTATAGATTCACTGGCAAATTCTAACCAAACCATACCACATTTTCGTCGCATGTAATCATAAGCAAACTATTCCACTAACTAAACAAAGCTTCAAGGCCAACTCTGTTCGCAGTCAATAATTTATTCATTACGAAGAATTTTTATGAATAACTCTGAAATCAATAGATCTTGTATTTTGAATCTACTGACACGTTAATAAAGTACAATTTCAATTTCTATCTTATTTAAATTAAATGCTAACATTTACCAACAATCTATTTCTGCATGCCTTTTTCATTTATAAAGAATGTCTCGGCATACATACCAAGAGATATTGAAGGTTAATATTTACTGGAATTGGGAGGCAGATCAATATATCTATTTTACATATCATACCATAATCTTTGCAGATAAATTATACCCGTACACTTACCATTAATCCTGTGGAATACTTTGTTCAAACTTATTTCTTTTGAAATTGTTTCAGTTCTATAGTTTACACAGTATAAGCCATCAAAGTTTTCTACCAACAGGTTATAGATTCCAGGTTCCAAAAATTCCTTAAAGGTAATGCGAATAAAAGGAGGTCAAATAGGAAACTAAAATCTTATTGAGTTAAAGGCAGAAAAAATGGCCATCACCAAACCAAAACCAATACCAGGAATTGCAAATGGGATGGAACTATGGAACGGTTCTCAGCTTAATAATTTAATATTCAACAATAATTGACAGACTAAAACTCATGGTTTGGGTGTATATAGCATAGGATATGAGTATTGAAATATTAACGCGTCCAGTCCGTACAGTTTACAGTTCCCTTCATTCTAACTTTATGCAAAGGAGTTCATTGAAGTTGATATGCTGAACTTAACTAACCGTACCGTAAGTAACCACAAAGAATTGTTGTAGCAATTAGGACTCACTTACTCCAGGGCCGGCATTGATTTTAATTAAATATACAGCTGAGTAAATCTAAAATCGGAGCCTCTTTTTACTACTTTAATGTCAAATATACAAAAAATAAGATTTTTTCATATCCATATCAAAACTGTTGCTAAAAATTAGTATTTAGAATTAAAATTTTTAAGGGACATATGCTAAATGTTACACTTAATCAGCACAGTTGCGTAAGAGACATATTTGTTAACTCAGAGTAGTCAGAGTTGAGCTCATAAGACTTGGGATTTAACAGTTAAACCCAAATAGACAAATATGTACGATTGATACGCCCGTTTATCTTTCAACTGGAGTAACTCAAGGTTGCATTCGATTGTCCAAAAATACTGACTCGTTCACTGGCTTCATTCAATTCTTCTGAATAATTAAATACAATCGATTGCCACAATAATGTCACGAACAGTGAGCGTAGTACTTATCGGCGAGTTGTCGGAGAAGTGGTGGAACTCGGTTACCTCTCATTTTAATTTCATTTGTCGCAAGTGCTCTCGGACCTTCACTCAAAGGGCTGATTTGCAACTGCATAAACTGACTCATCTGAGGGAAAAGTACAATGTCTACTTGGAAAATGCTCGCATCAACAGCCGTTCAAATTTCGAGACCATTAAGCCGTAAGTTTATTTTGTTGTGTGGATAAGGTGATAAACGATCGAATATGCATAAATAAACCATTATTTCGATAAATGTAGAGATAGGGAGCTCTCTTTATGTATTAGAGCGATAAATTCATAGATAAATACCAACTGAAAAAAATTGTGGAGATATTGCCATAATAAAATTTAAACAAAAAAAGTTTACACTAACTAAAGGAATGCGAATATTTTTATCGGTACAAATGAAAGTTTTCAAGTTCCATTCAATAACACATACAAAATTATAAACAAGCCTGAAAAGTTCATTCAATTTCTTATATACAATTTTGCATAATTACTTGTATTTTAAGTGTCAGATACAATCTGAGGACATCAAGGATAAAGAATGAGGTACAAGAAGCTAAGTTACCTCCTCCGGTTAGTTCAAGGAATAAAACAAAAGGTCGAATAGCTGCAAGATTTCGATCAAGAACAATGAAGTCCATTTCAGCACCTCAGGGAAACAACCCAGCAAATAATCCCGATCAAAATTGGTCCCCAAAAATTCTGCTTCGAGAGCAAAGAATTTTCAATAAGTCAGCAACATCAAGATTTCCCAGAGAAGTCAATATTTGTCAGAATTATGAAAGGCAGAAACATGGGCAACCGAGTTTTGACGGGGAAGAGAATACGCTAGAATCTTCGCAAGCCTTTTGTAAGAGACAAGAAAATATAAGCCTACTAAAAGTAAACAATTATAGTAAACATCGACGAGATTTGCTAAGTCAAAAGGCAAGATGCCTGAAATCTGACCTGAAAAATTTGGAAGACATATCAAGTTCATCTTTTAAGACTGAAGATGAAGAGTCTTCAGACTGTTCAGACACGGTGTTGTATTTGCTTCAACAATCACCTTGTACTGGAGATGTCGAGCAAGAGCCGGTTACATTAGGGATTCAGAGGGATCACTTTACAGATATAGATGACTCATTCGAGCTAGTGTTGATTGAACACGAGGAAGTTGAGCTTGTTGATGTTGACATTTTAAGTGAATGTAATCAGGAAGCTTTAGTCTTGCAAGTGGCTAAACACGCAACGGATCATCCAACTCCAGCAGCAGCTCCATATGTACTAGAAAATGAAGTATTGATTCCAACCCCGAGTGTAAATAAGATTGCTACAGTTTGCGGAAATGACCTAGATCTTGGGGCAACGGAGACAGTTGAGTTGGAAGCTGAGGATCAAGGGAAAAATATGCGAAAATCCGTCGAGGCTCGAAAAAGGTTTGTATTTATTCAACAATTTAAATTATTTCAGGAATAAAGTTTTAGATTTTAATATTGTGAATTTAAAATCCATCCGGCCATTTTTAATATTTAACCCTTTATCTTGGTTTTCACCTTCGACATTTTCCCATTTCATTAGATAAAAATGTGAAATATCATAAAAACAGAAATATTTTTTAATTCCGTGTTTGTTTCAATTTTTAATCATAATTTAGAAATGAGGCCAACATGCTCCTAAGATCCGTCCTGGACAAGACGCTGCTGATACGTCTTCGAAAATGCGATGACTACTCTCACAGGCCGAGGAATAGGTCATGTCAAGACGGGTTTTCAAAATTAAAGCAATCTATTAATCCTACTAGAGAAGTTGAGCCACAGGGGAATACCATTTTATCAAATAAAGCTGTGACCCCAGAAGTTGTGCAAGGGGTTAAATCCAAATACCAGGAGAGGGATGCTAATTTAAAACGAGAACGGAACATTTCTGCTGCTTCTGAAGAATGGTCTGTGGTTTCAGGTATTCAACATAACTCTGAGGAACCTTTTAAGATCAAAATAATAAGGAGAGGAACAAGTTTCTCGGAAAACTACAATCAGAAGTTAGTAGGGGAGCCCGAAGAGGACAGAAATTTAGGCCTAGGGTTAGTTTCTCCGGAGAATAAATTTTCAGAACCGAGTAGCATTTTTAGAAACAATGTAAGTTCGGTAACCTGCGATCTGCCTAGTGATTGTTTAGATATTTTGAATGATTCGGACAGTCCGAAACCTGTAAGAATTGAGAAAATTTTGATTGAAAATGTCAAAGTCGATGAAAGTAGTTTAAAGTTGAAACTTTCTTTACCGAATGGAACGAACGATGTAGATTCACATCTCCGTTCATCAAAACCTACAAGTATTCAGCCTGTAACATTAAACTATTTTCAACCCACTAGGGATCTGTCATTAAATGTTGATGAAACCCAACCCAAAAGTCAGTTTCCAGAAGCTTTAGAAGAATTGTGCAAGTCTTTAGATGCATACGCTAAATCTTGTATGGCTGTTGGTCATAATAATGTACCATCTACAAAATTTGAGCCTCATACTCAAAATAATAGTCAGTCAATTATGAAATCAAATAAGACAAATAAACCTGAAGTAATAGGGGATACGATGGATCATTCCAACAAAATTCTATTAAAATCCCCAACTGAATCTCAGAAATATGCCATGGTCGAAAAGAAAATAATCGAATCCAACCAAACTATCAAGCAACAGCACGTATCAGATATTGAAGATAATTCTTCTGCAAAACTAATCGAGGCCGAAACGCCAAAGCCAAAGCCAAAGTACCGGATACCTAAACTTAATTCGTTAAACCTAAAGGGTTCAGCAGACAATCCCAATCAAAATGAATCTATAGAGCTAAAGAATGGCTTAAAGATTCCTAAAGAAAATCCCAGCAATGCGAGACATGAATTTAATCCTTTGGAAAACATTTTAGATAAGAAAGTCTCTATTCAAGATTATAGTCCCAACAAATTAACAAATTTACCAAACGAACAAGTGCAAGTCGGACAGTCGAAATTCTCTGAAACAAATCCAATCCCCGCTATTGAAAATTCAAAACCCAAATCGCAAAACATCCCCGATAAAAAAACTGACAGAAACTCCGAATACCAATGCAACAAATGTTCCCAACAATTCGAAAACGCAAGACGCCTCCGCCATCACGAGAAGACACATTCCAGCTGGTCAAAGAGGAAATATGTGATGGATAGCGAATTCATCGACATCGACTGTGGCGTCCTGCATGAGATCGAGCGAATGGACACAATTAGAAACAAAGTTTCCAGCTCCTATTCTAAACGCAACACGAAATCTCCATCCAAGAATGCAACTCCTGAAAACGAAGTTACACCCAAAAAAGATGGTCATCATAGTTTACTCAATAGCCACTCAAATGAAACCCTAACTCGTATTAATCCATTGAACGAACTCGAAATCAAGCCCCTTGATGAAGCCTCTTCAAATTCGAAAGATCTGCCCACAAAATTAAGCCATTCCTCCTTAGGGAAGAAGCGGAAACTTGATGAAGACTTTGTAGACGGGATGAAAATGGAAAATTCAAGCCTGGAAAAGCGACACAGAATGGAAAACTCCTATTCTATGGATAGAGTACATTTGGATCATTCAAACGGTTTACAATTTTTCGAAGGTTTTTGTAAAATCTGTGGCGTGCTATGCGACTTCAAAACCTCGACCACGCATTACTTGAACAAAGATGTTTCCCAACCGTACTCATGTCTTACATGTGAAGGCAAATTCAGTGAATCAGAATGGAGTCACCATAATTTAGATTGCTTCGAGGAAGAAGAATTCGTGACTGAGTACCGAGTCGTTCGAAACTCTGAGGGTGTTGTGGTCAAGAATGAAGCAGTATGGGGGTGTAAAAAGAAAAGGGACTTTATCTGTGGCCAGTGTTTTATTGTCATGTCAGGCCCGTGTTCATGAATTGTTGTGATATAAGGTATACCGATATGTTTAAACTTACTTTGAATTACCATTGTTGCAATAGTCAAGATATAGAAATATTGGCACTAATATTTTTTGTGATTTAAAATCTTTAAAGCCGTCCTTGTAAATTTATATTTCTAGCCCTAATTACCGTCTACTTTTATACACACTTAACATCTACAATCGGTTCTAAACTTAATTGTTTTCAAACTTTTCAAAAACCGTAAAGAGTGTAGACTTGTAGACATGTTCAATGTTATATTTATATTCGGTGGGATTAAATGTTTATGCGATCCAGACTCATCTTCTACTCTAAACATTTCATTTACATAATTCTGGAATCATATTCAAATTTTTTAAATCGCCTCATTTGGAAAGTTTAAAATGCAATCAAGAACTCAAGTCCTTTGTATTGTAAGTAACAGAGGATTTCTATTCTGCATCTCTTTCATAAGTGGTCTTTAAACGTAATAAATAAGCCTTTAAAATAACATTTTAAAATACCCGAATCATCGCATAAATGGCCGGAATATTTTCTGATTATCTCTGTCGGTCATTCAATTTGGAATTGAACGTAAGTGTTCATATACTGTTCATTGACAAGTTCCTCGACAGCATTAATGAAACACTCCTAATTTCAAATTCCTCCAATAAATCATATACTACCACTAAACGAATATAAAATAAATTAGTACATCTTTCGAAATATTTATTCAAAATAAAAACGCCAAATGCATTGTTTATCGGAGAAAGTAGCGGAAGTGATGTTGTGGCTCTTTTGGTTTACATCGCCCCAAATTCACAAAGAAATTGCACACACTCGCGGCAAGTACTTTGAGAAACATTTGACTTCACTAAAAATTACTAAAAATTAGTATTCTGAAATCCAACCTCACTTTCTTAATGACAGTGAAAGCAAGTTGGGAAATGAAGTAAGCCTGATAAATATCTAAATTTTAAGAGAGTTCTTTTTAATTAAAAAAAAGTCGAATCGCAGTGATATGTACAATATAGATACTTTAGGGTTTTAAAGTCAATCTAGAAATATGTCTAAAGCAAGCCCAGGGAACAGTAAAAGACAACTCCGACAAAATCCGGTATTTATGTTCCTCCCCGGTGGGGTTCGCCAAGGATCCCGGACAGTTTTTTCAATCCCGGGTGCAACAGAAGAAGATACTTATAAGGTAAATATAGTTCAAGAGAATTCGGTGCCGAATTCAGGATCACCGGTAAAGAAACGAAGTCGGCCCCCACCATTACCCTTCAGACTTCCGACGGAGGATGAAGAACGAATGGCAAAGGAACGGGGGTTGGAAGGATCGTCTGGAGGAGACCAGATGATGATGAGCCCTCCGAATATTGCCAAGCCTCAGCCGTTGTATATGAAGAGAAGGAATTTAGAAACGAAAGCTGTGACATTTAATGCCATTTCTAGGCTATTTTCTTCTGCTGTCCATCGCCATAGGTCTGCTGACTACGACTTGACTAGACGTAAAAATGAACAGGAACACCAGGTAAGTTTAAGGGAAATTGTCAAATCATTTGAAAGCTAAGATTCTAACAGTAATGGTACATTTTTTATTTGGTGTCAACATAAAAAGATATCGGGAGGAGAGATTGAAAAATGTCTAAAGTGGATCAGAACCATCGCTCCAGATTTATTTTGGACGCCTTTGCAGAAAAAAGAAACGAAGCAGCATGATGAGTGGAAATGTTTCGAAACGATTCACCATTCCGCGACCACGACAGCTTTCAAGTTCATATCGATTGTAGAGAAAGGGATTAAGCCAGGAGATTATATTGAATGTGGGGAAGGAAAGCTAGAAGCATTTACATTTTTATGCCAGACAGTGGCCGGTGTGATATTGACATCTTCAAAGCAGAGAGAAATATCTTGTGGCACTGTGGAAGAAGTCTTTGAAAAGTTCTACTCCTGTGGTTTTCGAGCGCTGATGCAAATGAATGAAACGAATGCAGGGTCAGTTAATGCAATGGATGTTGATCTTATCGAGCCTTGCGATGGATGCTCGGAAAATCCTTGTGTGTGTTCCAAAATTGCGTCCCTGTTTTCAGAGGCTAATATGTATAAAAAAAGTATTTTAAAATCATAGTTCAAATCAATTTATTATTGTAGTTAATATTTTGAAAAATTATTCAGGGCGATTCAAGGACTAGGATTGATGGATGAATTAGCAGGGCCACGATTGTATGCAGTAATTAGGAGAGAAATGGCAGCTCGTGTTCAAGAAGTTGGAACAGACCAGGTTGAAACAACACATATTGATGGTTTATTGCAGGTGTGAAATTTTTCTCGTCTGAAAATAACAACTGTATTCAAAAATTCAATCAATTTTGTTAATTTCACGTTTTATTCTCATTCAGTGGCTGACCTCCAGGGTAGCTCCTTGGATTGAAACAATCTATCCGCATTTGAAAACCATGGAAGGCAGTTTGGAAAAACAGCAAATGGTAGAAGACTTTAAACTTATGATGCTTGAAGTTTATGGAAAATCTGTCATAAAAGATTTATTCAGTGTGATTATAGGTAAGTAATACCCGGCTAAAAAAATATCAATCACCAGTTGTTTCATTTAACAAGGGTTCATTAATCTTTTGCTGTCCAGAGTTTCCTGAGTCAAAACCAATCCTTGATGACTTGAGATATTGTATGAAGGAAGTAAATTTAAGAAATGATTTGGTATCAAGTCTTAAATCCTCACTTGAGAGGAGACTGTTAAACGCTGGGGTTAATACAAGTGATGTTTTAGAGGCATACGTTTCTACAGTAAGAGCTTTAAAATATATAGATCCAACTGGAATATTGGTGCAGCTTGTGACACCTCCAGTGAGGTATGTTTTTTTATTTAATATTTAATGAAGATTTAACCAAACATATTGTGCTAATTTTAAATCTTCAAGATTTAAAATTGGCACAATATGTTTAGTTAATTTTTTATCACATCTGTTTCTTCATTGGATTTGCATAGAGAATACCTAAAACACCGAGAAGAAACTGTTCGAGTCATTCTTGTAAGCCTAACTGAAGAATCAGGTGAACTATCTGACGAATTGGTAAGAAATCCTATTAACGTAGATAAGAAGACGAAAATAAATATGACAAACTGGAAATCTTGGGAGCCTGGTAATTTTTTTGTACTTTATTCTTTATTAGAATGGTCTAGAACTGATTTTAAACACCAAGAATTGAATTTATTAATAATCTATGTATAAAATGGAGTTACCTTAAAACTACTTTGAATAGACCCAATTGATGTACCAAAGGACAAGCACAACCTCCGGAAGTCAGATTTAATCGAAGCGTTAGTCTCTATTTATGGCTCGAAAACTGTTTTCATTGACGAATACCGAGCGTTACTTGCTGATAGATTATTAAGATTACCCAAGCCTGGTGCAATCACACGCGAAATTAAGTGCCTGGAACTGTTAAAATTGAGGTTTGCTCTATTGATATTCCTAGTTCTTTTTTAGTTGTAATTTTCTAGTCTTTTGTTTAATCTCGACTTATCTATTTGTAGATTTGGAGATTCTGACTTACAGAAATGCGAAGTTATGTTGAAGGACGTTGCTGATTCTCAGAGATTAAATACTCGTTTCTATGAAGAAGAAGGTGCAGTTTTAGCAAACGAGGTTAGTATCGAATCTCAATAATTTTCTTATGTTTCTATTTGTCACATGTGAAGCATTCATCGAAATTTTCCAATTTTGTATTAATTTTTAGGCCGTTCATGTTACGGGACTAGTAGTTTCCGCACAATTTTGGCCGAAGTTCAAGCAGGAAGAACTGGAGCTTCCAACACCTGTGACTGAAGCCCTGGAAAAGTATACTAAAGCGTTTGAGATGATAAAGGGTAATCGAACTTTAGAGTGGCAGAAACATATAGGAACGGTTGATCTAGAAATCGAGCATGGAGATAGTACATTAAGTTTCACAGTAACCCCTGTGCAAGCGACTATCATTTGGCACTTTCAAGCTAAAGGTATTAATAATTTGCTGCATATATAAAACAAGTTATGGGTTGGGGAAAAAATGTAGCCGATTTTTGAGTTACAGAAAGATGGAATTTGGATGAGCTGGCAAAAGCTACGGGTACATCTAGTTCGCTTCTCAATAATCGTCTAGGATTTTGGATTTCTAAGGTAATTGATCATTCCATAAGAAATCGATTCATTTTTGCGGTTGATTGTTTCAAGATTTCAAGTATCCTTCTGATTTGATACATAAAGGGGATCATAGCACATGTCGGGCAAGGTGTTTATACTCTTGCCGATAGCATAAGTGAAGGAGTACAAGCTACAGGAGTTATTCCTAATAAATATGTTGACGAAGTTGAAAGTGACAGTCCGATGGCTTCAACATCATCACAGCGTGCAACTGAATTACAGGTGAGTTTATCAAGCCTCATTATGCATTTTAAATTACCTATTTACAATATCAATATGACGTTGTAATCGAAGATCAATTTTTCACATATTTTTACATTATTCCGTAATCATACAGATGTTCTGGTCCTACATCGAGGCCATGCTGACGAACTTAGAGTCCCTACCTCTTGCCAGAATTCATTCAATGCTCAAGCTATTTGCAACTGTTGAGTGTAGTTTGGAGGAGCTGCAGAAGTTTTTAGACGAAAAAGTTTCCCAAAATCTGTTGAGTTTCAGTGCTGGACAATATCAGCTTCCTAAATAAATGCCATTGGCCAAGAGAATTTGTTACCTACTTGCCATCAATTTCTGTTTCCTGAGTTAGTGCGAGTTTACTTTATATTTTTTACATATGAAAACGTTAGTAAATAGTTAGTAAATAATAACCCTCGTAAATTAATTTTTTTAATCATTATTATGTACCTATATTGTATGCATACGTCTCGAATAAACCTCGAAATGGCCAGCATTGCACAACCGACAAGCCTTATGAAAATCTACAAGAAGCAACATAGTTTCTACCATGTTTCTACATAGTAAATTTTATACTATTAAATATATGTAATCTGTCGACTCAGATTTTCTATCCGTAAAATGAAGCCCAAGATTATCTTCCCAATAAGATCCAAGCGTGTGGGTCAGACTTTTCACCAGATTTGACCCATCTTCGAACCTATAGCTTTTTTTATACTCAAAGATACCTCATGTAGTAAATTTATTTGGTGACAATATAATCGGAAACAGACAGAGTGACAACTAGAGTGCGTAATCATATAAGCCCAAACGACAGCCTATAAATGATTGGAATGCTAACCGTGAGTAAAGATATGTTAAGTTAAGACTTAATATTTATTCATTCATCAACTAACATCTGAGCTAATCAGTTGAAAATTCTTAATAATTGCAGTATTTTATTGAATTAGGCATAGGGATTAATTAATACATGCTCAACTTTACAAAATCCTATAGGAACTCATCTTAACGTATAATAAACAGAAACATAAGATAACTAATAATTCATAAAACGAGAAATATATACAAACTAGTACACTTTTTTTAAGGGGCGGAGCGGCTATTGACGAGGGGGCTTAGTCTTTCTCGATAACTCACTAAAGCATCCTCTGGCCAGATGTTTATTTAGGTCATTTTTGTTTATATAGAGCAATCCACATTTAGTACAAGCGTGAGGTGGTGGTCTCTCTTCACTATGCAATTTTTCATGGTACTCCACTTCATACAGCTTGCTAAATGGTTTTCCACACACTCCACAAAGGAAAGGTTTGACACCCCAATCAACAGTAGGATCTTCCGCTTCCTCCAGCTTCCGAGCGAAGTAGCTGTTCAATTTTTTCGTTGTGAAACGTCTCTGGAGTGCATGGACTTCTTCGTGCATTTGCAATTGTTTTTTTGTGGACACAGTCTTTTTGCATTGTGGACAAGCTAATGGTTTATTATCAGCGTTTGTGCATTGATGAACGAAATACTCGCACCAATGAATTCTAGTCTCTGAACAGAACTCACAGGCATAAAAAGACTCTTCCACGTGAATTTGCTCTATATGTAGATCAAGCGTTGATTGTTGCGATAATATAATTCCACATTCCAAGCATTCGAATTTCCCTTTCTTGGTATCAAGTTGTTCAACCACTTGGGGTTTCCGTTTGGAAGGCTTTAGTTTAGTTGTTGTTACACATATCTCTGCTCCTTCAATGCATCTATTAACGAAAAAGAACGAGTAAGAATATCAGAGGCAAACACTTATTGGTTTAATATAAAGTAAAAACATAGGTTCGCAAATAAGCATTAAAAGTCAGACAGGCACTAAACTAAGTGTACTTAAACTTACGCCTCTAACTCTTCCAATTCTATGATTCCGCTTTCCATGTCGTTGTTTGATGATAATTCAAAACTTTTATCCTCGAACCGAGTTTGTCTGTGTCCAAAATAATCAATCATTTATTCATAATATTCATATGTATCAGCACACAACAGTTTCTGATGCATCAGATCACAGATGCATGATGATTGCAAATGGCAATATGCATTCGCTATCCGAACTTCGGATACATATAAGCCCCAAAAATGTTCATAAATTACCTTCTAAAACAAGATAGGGGACAGTTTTTTCAGATATATAAATAAGAGTTTGTCTTTTGTGGACTTTTTCAGGTAACGTTTGTAACGTCGAAGTATTTACTTAATGTACTTCAAATATCCCGCTGCAGTAGAACCTGGTAGAATTTCATAAATTTCAATTAAAATCAATATTTAGAAACTTTTTAATCAATCAAAAGTATGATTAGGACTCTTATGAAAATAAGACAAATAATTTCATGAAAATTGATTTGAAATTTCACAAGGAGGGAATTGATTTGTTGAAGACTAGGGAAGAAATAAATTAGTAAAATTACCTTGCACTATTCAAAGCGAAGAAGCAACTGTTGGATAGCCTGAATGAAATGCTGAGAATTTATGTGGAACTTGGACGCCTGAATTAAAGATTTAAAAAACCCGCGCTTCCCTTCTCTGATGGGACAGTATTTAGCCTTATTTAAAAATATCTTTGTTGTTTTTTTATACAACCCGAATATTGAAAAGGAGAAAACGATACAACGAGTCGTTATAGATGGTTTTATTGATGTAAATAAAGAGTTTGATAGCTTGAATTTGAATTACAATCCAGATCGGTCCATACGATACATTAAAACTTCAACTTCAAGTTGCATAAATATAAAAGGAGTTTTAGTAAAGTCGAACGACTAACACTTTTTCTCGAAGGTTCCGTTCGTACGTAGCATGATGTATGTTTATGAAAAACTGAAGTTAATTATTGATTAATGATTATGATTTGTAGTTTGAAACAGGGATTTATCATTATGACGGCTGCATGTATAACAGGACAGTTGATTACGGCTTTTACAGAAACGCTTTTATGAGGATAAATTGTGTACATGCATGGATGTCAAATATAAATACTTTGATGATAATATTAGTTTCAAAAATACTGATATTAATTATAAATACAAGAAACAACTAGTCTATTTATTGCTGCCCACAACAGAGATCGAAATTTCTTACGGCTGACAAGATTCTTTTTCCGGCAAAGGAGCTTCGATGGTGAGGATGCCTTCAGGAGAAATCAAACTCTTGATCTCGTCCAAATTCAAATCTTCAGGCAAGGGAAATGATTTTGAAAATTCTTGGTAAACTCTCGAATTTCCATCCTCAGACTTTTGTTCTAGTTTGGCCCGAATAGTTAACAGCCGGCGGTCGCTTGTCAATTAGATCGTAATATCTTCGGGGTTGAATCCGGGTCCAACGTCCAGTTTCATTATGTATTTTGAACCCTTTAATCCATCTATTGCGGTTTCCTTTTCATTAGAAGGATTAGAGAAATATTGATTTGTGAGGGAAGATGGTTCCAGTACAATAATATATTCTTTTAAGGGAGACTGGAATCCTCTAAATACTGAATTGAGATCTCATTGTGGTATTGAAAATATGTGATCTTGCTTAGAAATTTCTGTTATAACCCAAGGTGAACGATGAGAATAAAACCTACTGCATGGACTCATAAATAAATGAACAACGGGTGTCGACAAAATTCTATTGATTTGCAGCATTTCAACTCGTATAAATCAACTGAAAAGTAAAAGAGTTTGAGGTAAAAATAAATTTGATAATTTTAAATAATTCAATTGACGTGGATGTCACAATTTATTTCAATTTAACTAAATGTCTCACCGTTAGTGCAAATACGAAATGCGGAAATGAGTATGGTATGTAGGTTCCAAAATTATATGTAAATTGTACTTGTTTTATTCTGTATTTAAATGCTTTAAGTCCTGAAGGCTTATATATTTACAGTGTTCAAACTCCGCAATCTTAGAAAATACTGGCACCGTACTATTATTTTACAAGCCCTTTATATAGCAGATGAGAATATACGATGTTATCGAATATTTTCGTGTTTGCATCATATGAGAAAAATCCACTCGAGTACATTAGCACGTTTTCATATAGTGGCATAACTTTTCCAAACTCTTCCAAAAACATTTCTTTCATTTTAGGAGCTTGTAGAACTTTCCACAAATTTCCAAAAAATATTTGTACCTATCGACACTCATGCTTCTCAAGCTCATGTTTTTTTACGTCTCTCCGCAGGTTTTCGGAGCTTTTCGCTGGAAAGGAGGCAGTACTAGCTCATGCTGTAATACTAAAAACCCTCTGACATTGGACATAATAGGCTGGAGCAAAAAATTACGAATGAATCCGCTCATGATTTAAAAACATGTATTGGAACAATACAATCAGGTGCTGAAGGATCAAAATTTTATAAATTTAAGTTCCAATATTTTATTGGGATTTACTAGAGTCTCAGAAACTTAAATATGGGGCAGCGACGGTGATATGATAATTTTCAAAGTATTCTTTCGAGGATCTCATCCAATCTTTGGTTAGTGCTACTAGGTTTGCATGAAAATTTTTGGCACTAACCGATATATTTTTTTAATCATTAATTATTGTCTATATTTTATGAAAATTATTCGGATTTGAATTTCTATTATTCGAGAATTCAAAATCTTTGTAAATAATAACTTTAAGACACAAAGAGCTGTAGTTAGTATTTGATACAAAATAATAAATTAACAATATAAAATAAAATGGACATCGATATGGACATGGGCATGGACCCTGGAGTGAATATAAAGCAGGAGACCTTTGACGGGGACACTTTAGATCTGGAGTCTCTTAGTGCTGATGATCTGATGGCCCCTCAAACTCTTGAAATTGGATCAAGAAATAGCGCATTTCAACCTTACAAGGTTTGGTAAATAATTTTTCGATCCTTTTCTTTTGAACAAACAATGATAATTTAAAGTAGTAAAATGTAATTTGACTTGTATTTTTTATAGCCTCTCACAATACTTACAAACCTACAGCGAGGAAACGTGAAGACCCTCTGCAGGGACGCAGCCCCTCAACAACCATTGACGTTTCAGGAACAAGCAGCTAAGGGGAGTCTAACAGAAAGCGATATAAATGGTAGAAAACCTAACACAACCTACATTAGTAATTATTGGCACATCAAAAACTATGGAAAATCTGAATTTTCAGAAACAAACGTAAATTCAGTCGACTCAGATGGACTGACGGCCTTGATATGGGCAGCATTTCATGGGAAATTGTCGATGGTGGAAATTTTGATAAGCCAAGGAGCGGATGTAAATTTCACGGGAACTGGAACAGATGGACAAAGCGCGTTGATTTTTGCAGCTTCTAAGGGACACATTGAAATCGTAAATTATTTGATATCCAAAGGGGCAGAGGTTGAATTAGAGGACGACTTTGGAAATACAGCATTAATGCACGCTGCCCATCTGAACCAGTCTCAGAGTGTCAGTGAGCTTCTGGCTCGTGGAGCATCGATGAAGAAAGAGAATTTTATTGGCGACAATGCATTTGAAATCGCCTTCACCAAGGGGAACAAGGCCGCGCAGTATGCAATGGAGCTTCACCTCAAGAAAATGCTGGAATTAAACTGTGTCGAATAAATTTATCAGTTACTGTATGTATATGCCTTTGGTTGTACAAAATTTTCTTGCATTCTTTAAAAAGTCAAAAATAAGAAACTCAATATATTTTAAACTAACAATTCTAGCTAGAATTAATTTTGAAAGCGCGTGGTAATCTTCTGCAATCTAGCTATATTGATTAAAATTGCGTATTTAATCAAATATAAATATAGTAATGAAGTCATTCAAAAGAAATATCGTAATACGATATTCTTATCACAACTGATGAGATGACAATCTAACAGCAATGTATATAGAGCAAGTCCTGGACAGGCTGGTCAGCTTCAAAAATTTGTAGAGAATGATCTCGTACCCCATTACCTTTTTGGCATTGTAATTAAAATTAAAATATCTTCGAACAAGGATTGGCAATGAGATCTAGTTAGAAAGTGACTCATAATAATAATGACATTTATTTGTTATCTCTGAGAGAATCATGACTCACTGCATTCGGAATCTGAGAGCGATTCAAGTGAGATAGGTTTAGGATGAATAGACAGGATGAATGGAACCTGATAAAGAGATAAACCGGCTCGACTCACATCGTGTGACCTGAAAATTCCAAGTAGTTTAAATCCCAAAAGGATAAATGTTTTTAAATTAAATGCAAAGGTTGTACTAAGTATGGGGAGATTGTATGTAGATGAGATATCTCCAACTGTTGACTGTACAAAAATGCAGCTCAAAGATAAACATTAATTTTATCATTAATTAATGGGATGCATGACTTTGCATCTATGGAATGTGAGTGAACTTCATACTGAATCTGCTCGTTCTGGAGTCTGGAAAGTGGTGTTCAGAGGTCCAATTTAAAAATCAAATAATCATTGAAATTGAACGTAAGTAAATATATATTCTAAATTTAAGGCATATATATGTACTTTTGAAGTGAGTCAGCTTTTAAAGGTAACTTAAAATATTTCCGTCTTTAACTCCGTAACTTCAAATCAGAATTTTATTTTTAAACATGGGGTTGAATAGTTTTTTGAAAACGGATTTATCAAGCTTAAAAAGAAGAACATAATGTGCAATTTTTTTCCTTCATATTACATTGAAATATGCATGTCTTACCAGAGAACGTGTACAACGAAATCGATTACCAATTTGTAATATCCATTAATATCCAATATCGTTCATAAGAAAAACTCCCCTTTTTCAAAGCTCCTGGCTTACCTTGGGCTGTAGTGTGAAATCAATCGGATTTTTCAGAAGACTTAATTGCTCAGTACAACTTGGGATCCCTTTACCAAATGTCAATTTTAGAACAAACACGCCTATGCCAAGGGACATACTATTATTGAAGGTGTTCATGTTCACCAATCTCGTGCCAATTTTTGCATGCTTGGAAGTTGGAGTTGGAACTATTGTAGTTGATTTTATTCAGATTTTGCATGCTTAAATTCTAGTCATTTCATCGGCCTTGCTTTGCTGGCCGAAAGTGCGGATTAGTTGAATATGAGCTTTACCCCTGTGGACAGTCAGCTTGTACTCTGGGGCTTATAAGCAAAACGGATTTATTTTTGCATTAAATTCTTGAAACTTTAAATCTAGTATCTGTGATAAATCGGTGAATTAGGAATTAGCATTAGAATTTAAGTGCCAGTTTTATGGTCATAACATAATCTTCTATTCTTCTTATTAGCAGATGAGTAAACTATTGGTAATTGCCCTAATTGCATGCTGGGAGCATCTAGAGTATTCTAGAGTGCTTATATATTACTGTGTACTGAGCTCGTAGGTTGTATTTGTCGTTCAATGCTAGCTCTAGATAGTTCTTAACATTTGACTAAAAAGCTCTAAAATATTAAACAATTAAACGGAATTGTTTTACTTTATTGTTTGAATTTAAAACTAGCAGTCGCTTAATTTTTGAAATTTATAACTTGGCCTGTCACTCGGCATTCGCAACTATCTTTTATTTAGGTGAGAGGTTATCGGTTATTTTTCTGAATCTCGTTGGCTGGCGCTAATTATGTACCGGTAAATATGTCCCCGGTAAACATGTACCAATGAAAAAGGACATTTTTTCAGATATTGTTTAAAAGAGTCAAAATTTATTGCTAATGATAACTACCTTATATCAATACTATTTACGCAGAAAAAGAATCGGCAATGTCAATTAAATATTCTCTACGAAATCTAATACTTCTTACTTAAGAGGTACTATATAGATCTCTTTCATTAATTAGGTTCATTATTACTCTTACTTCACTCACTGAAATATTCCTATTAATTTCAAGAGGTATCACGCACGCATAGAATATCTAAGGGGCAATACTCATTGTGTTGCTGCGTAAATAGTAGTGATGTAAGGTAGTTATAATTAGCAATAAATTTTGATTATTGTAAACACAATCTTAAATTATTTTAATTTGCATCGGTAAATATTTACCACTGGGACACATTTAGATTATTTACCGGCAACCGGGGACATATTTACATGAACCCTCCTCGTTCGTCCAAAATTAATTCTCGAGAGACTTACGCAATTAAAATTTACTTTACCTTCCGTCTCTGCTCACAACTACATAAATAAAGATTATATTGATAATAAATCATAAATGTTTTGTGTTTGTCAAGAAAGGTGACGTAAAACTTGAAATAAGATGCTTCCAGTAGCTTCAAAAATTAAAACCACGAGAAGGCGAACTCAAAATGGTGCAGGAAAACAAAAGTCTCGATTGATCCCCTTCAGCCGACCCACGCTAGGATCTCTCGAATCTGATCAGGTTAGATTCAATTACTAATTTGCTCAAATAATTTACAATTATAAATAAAAGCATCTGCTGTGCTGTGACCTACGAGCAGCTTTGTCTGTATTTTAATCCTCCAAATACAAGGACCCAGACCTTCGAAGATGTTAAGGGGCTTAAAATGCCTTATAATATTTCACGAATTGACAAAGAGACAGGCATATTATCTATATTTATCTAATCAAACAGACACATGCAATGACTATGACTAACTCGTAGTTGATTGAACATTTGAAGTGAACTAAAAATGTTGATGCTCATGAGCCATGAATCTTCTTCCAATTCCAATGCAGGAGTTAGCCTTGCTTTTAAATGGACTGGAATTGGATACTGGAGCAGTCTATGATCGATTCGAAGAAATGGGGTTGAAAACAAATCTATTGAAAGGAATACATGCATATGGTTTAGAAAAACCGGCTGCAATTCAACAACGTGCAATACTCCCTTGTATCAAAGGTCGTGATGTGATCGTCCAAGCTCAGTCCGGAATGGGCAAAACGGCCGCGCTTGCCATAAGTATTTTGGAGCGCATCGATTTGGGAAATCCAGAGTGTCAAGCACTAGTTATAGCTCCTACTAGAGAATTAGCGGAGCAGGTACATAAAAAAGTTTTTGAAATCTATTCAGATTGACCATGAGAATAGAGTAAAACTTTAAACTTTGAATTTCTAACTGTCAATTAAATTCCATGCATGAAATATTTCAGATTCGCGAAGTTTTTGCTGCCTTAGGGAAGTTCATGGGTGCAACTACTTTCACGTGCATTGGGGGTACCAATATGACGAACTGTAAAGCAGCTCTTGTTCAAGGAAAGCAGATTGTAGTTGGCACTACCGGACGAATCCTTCACATGATGAGGGAAAAGCATGATGATGTCAATGCTTACCTCGATGTCAAATGTATTAAAACTCTTGCACTTGATGAAGCCGACAAAATGTTGACGGGGGAGTTTCACAGAGACATAACTGAGGTTTGTTATTGCCATTATTGTCAAACTTGTTTTAACCGTGTAAAGCCTGGAATGAATTTAATTAATTAATTTGACTGGAGTGTATGTATGGAAGATGTGAATTATTATATCTGAATCTTTTAAGCTATTTGCGAAAATCTTCGCGAAGACTCAAATCATTCTAATGTCAGCTACGATGCCAGAGCACATCTTAAAGTTGACAGATCGCTTCATGCGAAAGCCAATAAAAATTCTGGTAAAAAACAACGAGCTTACGTTGGAAGGGATTCGACAGTACTACTTGAATGTAGATACGGAGGAGTGGAAGCTTTCGACGCTCTCTGATATATACGAGGCCATTTCTAAAGCGCAAGGAATGATTTTCTGTAATAGCCGTAAAGAAGTGACGACTCTTAGTACGAAAATGGCAGAGTTTGGTCACATCGTCTCAGCTATGGTACCTATATTACAATTTTTCCTAATATCCGCTGTGCTTAATTCGAATTATTGTTTTGGAACAGCGAGGCGATTTGCAACAAAAAGATCGAGATTTAATTCTACGAAAATTTCGAAATGGTTCTGGTGAAAGTCGAATGTTGATCACTTCTGATATCCTAGCTCGAGGTATTGATGTCCAACAGGTGAATCTAGTCATCAATTACGCATTCCCAATTAGAAAGGAAGAGTACATTCATCGGTATGTGAATTGTCGTATTTTAAAAATTAATCATTTACTTGTTTCAAAATACTTTACACCAATATCTGAAAAAAATCCTCTGTACTATATATAGTGTCGGTCGCGGAGGACGGTATGGACGTAAAGGAGTGGCTATTACTTTCATAACTACACAAGAGTTGGAGAGAATAAAAGAACTTGAAGAATTTTATTGCACTAAAATTGTGGCAATGCCATCGGTCAAAGATATCGTTGATTTGTTGAAACCTGCCCTCAATTGAAATTTTGGAAACATGTACGTGAGACTATATTATCTCGGTTTTGATGGATTTAAAACATTTCTTGCAACTGAAATAATAGTCTATCATATTGGTATAAAATTGATATAATCTTTTGCACTGGACTAGTTTGTAATTGTACCTGCTTATGAAATCATGGAATCGTGAGACCAATTCGAAAACAGACTGAATAATAGTTTTATTGTTCAGTGATTTCATATTTAGGGACATGAAAAAAAATTCAAATAAATACAAGTTTAATTAAATAACAGCCAGCCATGAGTGTTAAATCATTGTATGGTTTTTGTAAAAATAACGGGTATCATTTAAGTTACACATACAGTGTAGTTCTGTTGTAATCTACACAGTAATTGTTCAATCATTAGGTCCCACATGGTCCCCACTTTGACATCATGTGCCTTGCGATTTTCAGAGATGCTAGTCCGGTTATGGACAACGCAAACAAAGGTTTCCGGACTGGACTCACTGGACTGTCTATGAAAAGGAAGACCTCCAAATGATCGAGCCACCTATTTGTAATGTAAAAGTCAAAGCCTCGATGGAAAATTCGTCTACTTAAGTCATAGATTTAGCATCCTATAATTTCTATAATAATTGATATGAAAATTCTGAGGGTTTCAAACGATATTCACAAAATTTCTTATGAGTCCTATCCATGCATCCCATGATATCTTGTGTAGAGATTCTCAGCTTGACCCATCATGAAATCCTTCCATCCTCGAACATAGAAAACTTGCGGAGGGGAAAAACGCTCCAAAATTGAAACACGATGTTAGTAGTTTCACGTGGTTAGAGAAGTTTTCATAAATTCATGCCGAGTTTTGAAACTTTTGAAGTTGTTGGAGACTTTGGGGACGTACTGTGGGACACAAATAAACCTGTAAGTACCTTTTACATAACCTGATTGCTTGGATATCTTTGGGTATGGCTTTTCCCTAGTTATAACTTCAAATAAGCTGAAAAAAGTTATCCAAAGGTTGGATACTTGGATCTTCCATATTTCAGTCAAGAGTCAATTCTTGAACTGTCGATTTATGTAAGAGTTGATTAATTCCATTGAGACTAACTATGAAAAGGGTAAAACGAAGTGTGGAAACTTGGGTGTTACAGGGTTACATGTACTCTTTATTTCCGATTAGGACTGACACTTCACTCGACTTATACTTGAAAGTCTATTGCAGCATGGTTAAAGGTGTCGATGGGCCATTGTCAGTTTGTCATTTGTCACGCATCAAAATGGCCCTTGTAATATATGTACAGACTACAACCTTTCTGTTTAATAAATTGCGAAAGAGTTAAAATCAACACTAAATACTAAATCATCCTCAACCAGAACTGAAAGCCAATACCCAAGAATACCAAAGCACAAAAGGCAAAAGGGTTCCCTGAATTAAAGGGCAAAGGCGGAGTGGAAATAAGAAAAGATTATTGAATATTTTCAATGATTTCTTAATCTCATATGACTCTTAGCCATTTTTTGAGGGACAAAAAACGCTACGATTAAAAGGGTTCCGAAGGATTTGAAACATGTTCAACCCCTGGAACATCTTGGACTTCTGGAAATGATTTAAAACAAACTTTAGCAAACTATATAGAATTGTACCTACTGTCCTATTGTATTAGTTACTTGTACTTAGCACCTTTGTACATATCCTCTTAATTTATTTATTACACATATAAAAGTATGTCAGCTTCAATAAATTAGCCCCGAAATCGTAAAGAATTTCATGGTTGGATTTTGGAATATCTGTTACACCATCAAGTTTTTGCTGCTCTTCTTTCTTAATCTTTAGAAAGGAAGGAGCATGAAGATAAAGTAACTAAAAAGGTTGAATGTAACCAATTTTATAGTTTCTTGGTTTGCCATATATGGCTCGCGAATATGCATAATTCATCCATACTTAGGTTCTCATTCATCTGTGATAGAAACGGGGTTGGCACTTCATAAACTATCTGTATTTTTCGAAGCCTGGAAGCGCTATAAATTGTTTGCTTTTAATTTTAAAAGTTTTGGAATCCATGCAAAGTAAGTTAGTTGTCACTAATAGCTAACCATAAATGATCAGAATTTTCAAGAATGTCGGACGAGGAAGGGGAAGAAAAGAGGCCCCCAACTGGGCCTGTGGACAATGCTTGGGCGCTGAAAATCCCCGAGTTCAAGAAGGAAGATAACCCTGATGGGCTTATTGAAGAAAGTTCTTTTGCAACTTTGTTTCCCAAATACCGTGAGAAGTACCTGAGAGAAGCTTGGCCCTTAGTTCAGAAAACACTTACTGGTAAGTTATAAATTTGTTTAAAATATTATTTTGATATTTTAAACTTCAAGAACAAAGTATTAAGTATTGCATAGAAACTACAGTCAACTGTCCCTGTGATGATCTTTGGTTTTCTATCAATTTGTAAATTTTATGAAGGCGTATCAATATTTTCTTGAGTGGAAATTTAGGAGTATGATTCTGAGTAATTAATTAATTATTTAAACCAAGCCCAGAAAGGACTCATCAGATTAGAGCTATATGTAGAGTTAAAAGGAGGGTTCAATTAGAACAAGGATGAAAATGAAAAGACCAAGATGTATTTGCTGGTGAATTTAAATTCGTTTTGCGGTTATATTGTAATCGGTGATGATGATGTTGGTTGATCCAAGGATTGATTTGACATTTGGCGTGCCTTTGTTTTTGTAGAATCTGGTCTCAAGGCGGATTTAGACGTGGTGGAAGGAAGTATGACAGTTCGGACCACAAGGCGGACGTACGATCCATACATCATCGTCAAAGCCAGAGACATGATCAAACTAATGGCTAGATCCGTGCCTTATGAGCAAGCTATGAAAATTTTGCAAGTAAGTCGTTGAGCTTAATTACTTCTGAAGAAGCTTAATGTTGAAACCTGCTTTGGTTTGCTTTACTAAGGGTAAAGATTTATGTTTTATTTATGCTGTAGTAGCCGTGTGTGATTATTCGCCTGACTTTATTACGCGAGGATTGAAGCTTTTTTGTGCTAGGTCAAGCATCTTAATAGTTTCTTAACGGAAGGATCTAACTCTTAAAAACCACATCTTGAACGTAAAACACGCCTTGAATTTATTTTAGCACTCATACATGTATTAAGCTGCCGTACCTAAGTCTGTGACGATAAATTTTGATCAAAATTAAGATTTAAATCTGTAGATTTGTATTCCGCTAACGAGTACAGAGATTTTACGAAGATTTTTTTCAATATTCCTGTCAGTGTATGGTGTTCCCTGCTGAGTTTGTGTAGGTACTGGCAAGTATATTTCGTTACACCGAAAACCTTCTTATCCAATTTCATGGGATCACGAATTCCGGTTGAATTCAGTAAACCTGTCTTTTCCTCTTAAATCTTGAGTTGAAATTGTCAACCACTTATCTCTCCGATCTCTCGCTCGAGTCTTTGCTAATATGTTGGCCGTTTTTACTTCACCAGGTTAAATTATCCCTACTAGACTCGCAGTTGCTAATCTTTTGTCATGTGTTGTCTGGTGCTGACTGTTAAAATTCCTTGTAAAAATTCGTTTGTAGTCTTATCACTTACAAAGAAAAAATACGCATGCTGCATGCAGCTGATGTTATCAGAAGCTGGTATGTTCAAATTTATGAGCAACCAATAGAACTTAATGAATTAATAATGGTCTTAAATACTTGACTACTCTGCTATATATGCTACACGATGTTTCCTACGATGTGTTAAATGATGTAGTAGGTCGTAGGTGGTACACTAAATTGTACTCTGTGTCAGGAATTGTAATTAAATGTTATTTAGCAAAGGCTATAAATTATACCGATTTGCAAAAATGCCACGAAACTGGACTTGTTTATGTGTAAGGGGAATCATGATTAACGGTGGAAGTATCTGATCTATTTTGCGATGCTTTGTGAATGGTAATTGCAATAATTCAGGTTTTGTTTTACAAAGGTGAAGAATATGATCAAAATCCTCAATGAGGTAGGTAGGGCGTATGAATTTGAGTTTTAAAAATCAGGCTTTATTGACTATATCTGTCTGTGTGTATTTACTCAGGCTTTTAAAGATAATTTTTAGCAGTTATTGGGTCCACTTGAAGGCATTGTTGAAAAAATCATAATGATAAGTCTGTATGGGAATAAATTGGTAGATCTATTTGATAAAATCTAAATAAATATGCCTCAAATTTAAATTCGAGAAAGTGTAGCGTTGAGAAAAAAATAGTGAAAAGCAGGGCAGCATGAAAGTACTGATCGAATTGGAGTTCGTGATTTAGAGGATGATTGGATCAAATTGGATGTTTACAAAAATTCAGAATAACTTGTTCGATTGGGTAGATTGAATTTGTATATCTTCTTTATATACGTCTTAAGTTAAGTAGCTGCTAATAAGTGAACACAGTAGGTTGGAATTATTTTTCTTTCTCATTGAAAGTTATCAACTCATCACATAAAGCCAGGATAGTGGGTTAAAATGCTTTTCAAGTAAATGTTTGAGCAACGAGCATATTTTAACTTCATTAGATTGCTATAAATAATCAACAGGGCTACGTAAAGGCATGAATCCGAATATTGCTGTACAAGTAATGAAGGCGTAAATGGTTGGGACTTGGGGCTTCTAGTAACCGAGAACATGAATAGTGAAGTAAATTTTGATTTATATTTCCCAGCCCTTTTGAGACTGAAAATACTTCGGTTTTGGATGGAGGGAACCTTTCATTAGATTTTAGTTGAGTAGATTCGTGTACAATTATGTATGCATGATGAACAACTGCTTTTCAGAGGAGGTAGAAAAGTACCTAATGAGTCGTGATTTAATTGTCTTAAAACCCATGCCATTGAGAATGAAAGTTTGAAACTCTCTACGCCTTTGAAAGATAGGTAGTGAAATTCTAACATTGGTTATAGAAATCAAGAATACTCATTTAGCTTCTTTTATAGTATTTGTTGTCATCTCAGCATGAGGTTTGGAAAAGATCTAAAGGCCCGAAAAACCCACCCTTGTCCTGTCAGCTTGCTGGATGGGTGAAGATGGTGTAGAGTCTAAAGCTTGATTCCAGTTTTTCATCAAACTTAGTTTGCCATCAAAGTCAGTTGCCTGTCTGTTTGCTTCTGATTCGAAGTTTTTTAAAGGCTTAAGTTATGTACAAAGGCTTGGCTTTGGGTGGTTTTGTTATTGTAATTTCTGTTATGATAAGATAATCTTGCTTTTTCTGGATAAGCTATTGGTAGTATATTAATCGATATATTTTGGAAGTTGTACAACAATTGGTAGAGGAGTAAGAATTCAGATCTCATTATTATTCTCTCTTATATAATAAGTAATAAGTATGTTCCATCAAGTATAGGATTTAAAGGATTTCTACATCTGAATCTCGAAGCTCATTAGATTTTATGGAGTAGAGATGAGAGATCGAGTGTAATTACATGTTATTGTTTTTCCTTTATATGCTCCGCTCCGCCTAGGATGATATGGGTGCAGATATAATCAAGATTGGAAGTTTGGTGAGGAATCGAGAGCGATATGTGCGGCGACGACAAAGACTGATCGGACCCAACGGTGCGACCCTAAAAGCCATCGAATTGTTGACTAATTGCTATGTATTGGTCCAGGGTAATACCGTAGCGGCAGTCGGTCCATACAAAGGTTTACTACAAGTAAGTTGGATGGAGGCTGGCTAACAGCATAATAATAATTTAACAATTGGCCATTGTATGCATTTTACTACACTCGTCTTCTTCCCTTTTGAGGTGTAAATTATTTTCTTTATTCTTCCTTTCCCCCTGTCAAACTTCATGCTAGAAAAATAATAAGATGAGGTTCTTGTTGGGTGTACTTTATATCTTTTGTGCCTTTTGCTCCATTAGGTCAGAAGGATCGCAGAAGATACGATGAACAATATACATCCGATATACCACGTTAAAACTTTGATGATCAAGAAAGAGCTTATGAAGGTATGTTGGCAATCATTGTAATGATGTATCTGATATGAAGTGAGAATGAGTTTTCGTAGGTTCAATCAGCTTCTTTTAATAAGGGTTGGGCATAGGGAGGTGGCCTCGCCAATATTTTTTGACACACGTTTAAAAAATCGAGATTGAAAGTCATGCAGGGAATACAGAATGTGTAATTTAACCTGTCATTTATTTTACTCCATTTCTCGGCATTTTGATATGACTTGATGTTCAATAATTGAAGTTAGAAGGTGAGTAGCAGGTAGATGGTTAAAGAAGGGAACAAGCATTTTGGTTATCAACGATGATTGCTTACTTCGTGTGGGTGAAGAATCTGGAATGTCGATGGCATTGCAGATTTTCACGCAGGGCCTTTAGCATTTAGGGATAATTAGGGGGTTTAGGCATTCGAAAACATGCAAGGTATATAGTAGATGTTTCTGTGTGGCACAGAAGTAGAGATGAGTCTGGCACTAAGTAATCTCTTGTAGTTTGTGCTGTTTATAATAATTGCATCTTGAGTGTGATCCATGTAAAACATATGAAACATATGCATGCCTTTTAAAGACCAGGAAGAAAGACAATAGAGATAAAATATACATAATCTCAAGAGTCAAAATTGCAGATGTGATGCTTTAGTTGTTGTATCATAATATTCATAATGAATGCTGTAGTATTAATATAATGATCTAAATCATTCTTAATTCTTATGGGTTGCAGGACCCAAAGCTAAAAAATGAAAATTGGGAAAGATTTCTTCCGAATTTCAAGTCCAAGAGCTTGAGCAAGAGGAAGGAACCTAAGAAGAAGAAGGTTAAGAAACCATACACACCATTCCCACCTCCGATGCCAGACAGCAAGGTAAATGATCTTAAGAAGATTCAAAATTACATTTCATTGCGTGGTGTGTCGTAATTATAACTTGAGTTAATTACATTGCATGGCTTTGCCATTTCCAAGTCCAAGTCCTGAATTACAATAAGGAGAATACAATTGAAGTTGGAAGTTGTACGATTGTACCGGCTATTCATCTCAGTATAAAAAGTCATATGTACTATATCTTGCTGATTAACTTTTCTATTTATGTTATGGGAGCTTGAAGATTAGTGCAGTTTCAGAATCCGTAAGCTAGCTCTGTCGTAAATAACATTTTTTATGCTTAAAAAAGAGTAAAACTAAATGATAACGGCTCGGAGTATTTTCTGATGTTATTGGAAAATTCGATTTGTTTAGCAAACAACTGTTAAAAGACAATTGAGGGAGAAGAAAGAGGTGTTGATTTCAAATGTTATGTATTTGTGGCTTTAAAAAGCTACGGTTTGTATTATCATATAGTTGCTGCTGAGAATATTTGTTTGTAATTAGGAGTTCAAATTTCAACCAAAGATTTTGCACGAACCTCACCATTTCAGCAATACATGTGACCCTGTGTTGTAAAACATCTTTGTAGGAATGGCAATAATATAACAATGTTTTATTTTAATTGTTTTTTGTAAAATGTTAGGTTGACAAGGATCTGGCAACTGGAGATTACTTCCTTCAGGCGAAAGAGCGGAAAATGAAGAAGTACATGGAAAAGAAAGAGAAGCAATTAGAAGCTGCTAAAGTACGAGAAGTGAAAAGAAATGCACCATTCATAGCTCCACCTGAAACTTTAGTTTCTAGCTCGAAAAAGTCGGAGATTGGAGCGGATGAAGAGGTGGATGTAGATAAATTGAAATTGAAAGTAAAAAATATTCAACGTAAACTGAATAAGAGAAAGAAGTCCGCCACAGGGAATGAGAAGTAATACGACTACCAGAGAATTGAACCAATCGGTATGAATTCGGGGCTGTATAGTTTATCGATCTGTCAGATCAGATTTACGAACGTTCAAATTCTCTTCTTTTTAATATGAACTTTATTTTCTTCTGTAATTGGTCTCAGAGTTATCTTGAGATGTTTTGTAAGGGTTTTAGTAATATAGTTTGACTCGAAACTATATATTAGCAAACCCGATGTTAGAAATGATTTAGTGTGAGTTGGATGTATGTGTTTGTTGTTTGTTGTCTATCTACAAAGGTAACCGAGTTTAAAGTGTTGTTATCCTACATTTGTAGTCAGATCTTATGCTCGTATATTTATGCGACCTGTTTTGAAATAAATTGTAAGTTTTTTCAATCAAATTTATGACTTTCACACACTTTACTGTCATCCTGAGTCCTGAGCTTTGGCATCTTTTCACCCTGCGTTTTTGATTTACTCTTCAGAAACACGAAAGGGTGGGTTTTTGCCTGAGCTTATGGCTTAAGCATGATTATTATATGCATGTCCTGAAGGGAGATAGGAAGTTCTTGGCGTTACTTATTTAATTTTTATCCGACCTGCCAACCCCGTTTCTTGCATCTTGTTCTTAGGGAACGATATTATCATTAAAAAGGCAATGCGTGAGTTATTAGAAATTCGAGCCCAGAAGACAATTCACTGCATTTACATTGTATTAATTAATTATTAGCATATTGAATGTTAAGTCAGTATATTTCTCTTGGAGCTAAATAGGTGTGTACATAATCTAGAATCTAGTTGGAGGGAAATTTTATTTATCTAGATAGATCATTCGATTTCATTGATGTCATTTAATATTTCGAGGAATTTAGTTCTGAACCTAGGTGCGTTTGGATTTACGACTCTTAAACTACCAATTTCCTTTAGTGAAAATTGAGCTTCGGGCTGGTTTTTTGTCCTAAATTGACAAGTATGAATTGTCTTTATCGTTTTACAATCAATGCCAGTTCTACTGTTACTACCGCAATTGGTAAAGGGCTAATGGATGAAATCATTTTGGATTACTATGTGTAGGCTTGCTGCATGATTTTTCTATCTGCACAGACAACAGAAGAACTCTAAATTAAATGAAGAAATGTGTAATTGCTTTGCTCATGATTATTATTTTTTGCTCCATTTCTTCGCAGCAGGTAGAAATGAGGTATTGTGGACAAAAGGAGATTCACTTGAAACGTGGAACATTTTAAAGGGATGAAAGGCGACGATATATTTCACAACGAATTATCTCTAAGGATTAGGCCATATGCAGAGAGTAGAGACATACTGGATAATCATTACAACGATGACTTGACCACCCGTTGAAGAAACACGGGTTTCGGGAGAAGAAAAAAAACTTTGATAATCAAAAACGAATTTAACGCATTGTATTCCGTATTTTGAATACTAGGAATTTCTGCTGTCGATTGCTATTTTCATGCTATTATGGGAACCATTTAAAATTTTTGCACATTATATAACAGTCAGAAGAAGATTCCCATGTGCTTGGTAATCAAACTTAGATCTTGATTGTCTAAAGTAAGCCGTATATAATTAATAAATTCTGCTGCCCCTTGTAGGTTCAGTTTCATCCATAAAATGTGGGTGGCAACTGGCAAATGGTTTTTGTAATGGGTAGAGAACTTTTCAATTAATTTCAAGCTTGAGTGCCAATGTCTCTCATTTATTTTACCTTAGTAAATACTTCCGTGTCGTGAGAGACTGATAGGAAAAGGGAGATCAGAGGTAGGTAGATGCAGAAAAAGGGATAATTACTTAATCCCTTGCTTACAATAGAGATTTATGCTTTCCAACAAGAACTGCTAATCCATGTGTAATGACTTTATACGTAAATTATAATTGTAGACACGGAAGTTTTTTGTTACCAGCACCTGCACCTCAAAAAGCAGATTAACTTTACACAGGTAAATAAAGAGCAGGTGTAAGGAGCATTAGGATTTTTGGGATGGCATATACCCATCGAAGAAACGGTTTTCGAAATATTAGTTCGTGAGACGCGATAAAGATGAAACATTAAATTTTTTAGGTACACTTAAGGCGCTTATGCATACAAGAGTATAATAGCTCGAGCAGTTGAATAAACTTAGACCGAATGCTAATTTAATTTTTTATAAATATTCTTCAGTATCAGCATAAGCGCTTGTAAGAAACTTGTCCTTAACTTTTTCGAGGTTACTGTCATGTCTCCTTGATGTCTTCGTGACATACTCGACTCATGTCTTGTCTTGTAGTTTTCTCTTGTACAGTTGGATATTAAATGGATACACAGAGCTAAGAAAATGGGATTCTTGAATCGTATTTAGCACAACATGCATAATACATTCAAAATGTTTTTCTTCTTTACTATAGCACGAAAGCTCACATAAGTCAGATCATTGATTCGATAAGTCCTCTTGTCGTGTTGTCGTGTGAAATGAAGCTCAGAATACAATTTAGTTCTTGGAATCATAAGACAAAATCTGATGTTTAATACGAGCACAAGTTAGTGAATTAGAGCAAGCTTGATCGTATTAGATTCTTTAGAGGTAAGGTGAAGCGGAGGAAGTGTATGAAGTTGATGATGATGATGCATCACCTCGTTTTCAAGCTTCAATTCACACGTATATCACTCCAAGACACTTCAAGACCGTGTTGCTATTTAAATTTAAATTAGTGACTGTTGGTTCAGTTCCTAAAACTGTATTGACACCTGACAATGGTACGGACAGAATTTAGATCACTGATTTTTCGTAGGTGAAATGTTGCAATTCGAAAGTATAGATCACTATTGCCAGTTGCCAGTCACTATTCATCTTGAGTAATAATCAGCATTCCATCCTGTAAGTACTACTTAGAGTCTCCTGCATAGTTGACAGGAGGAGTAAAAAAAAAACGGATGATGAATGTGGATTGGATTTAGCTACAGCTTCAGCTCCAAGATATCGAACATTGAGTTATTTTAAATGAGCTGGTTTAGATTGATTATTTGATAGGAGGGAATGATATAGTCATCCTATTTAATTTAACACCTCCTTTTGAGAACGAGGCGAAAAAATCGGTCGTTAGAGTCGATGTTGATGTGATCGTGATGGGTGATTTGGTTTCCAAATGCTAATGCAATGCCAATTCAATCAATCGTTTATTTCTTATATGAGCTACTCTGCGTGTTGAACCTTGAACTTGAAGCGTTTTTAAATTGAGCATGACGAGGAACAATTGGAAATTACTGTGGTGCATGATGGCTCTATCAATTATTGCTATCAAGATAGTAATGCATTTTTTTATGTTGTGTTTGCTTAGTTTGGCAAAGTCAGTATAAATCCCAAGTCTCATAAAATAAATTCATGTTCTCCGTCAACTCGGCTCAGCTCAAAAAGATATTTTACTGCCTTCTCCTTTGATGACGGCAGGATTATTTTTTCTACACACTGAATAGCGATTTTTTGTGTACATTATAATCTTCATTTTTTTATATGATTAGTATAACAGGGTCCTGCTCCCATTAATTTTTCAGTTCAACCTGAGGCTGTAAGCTTTATCCATGCTTTATCTACAAGAAACTATTAGCGAATTGGTGACAACAAGGTTGTCATTATTTAAATACTAGGAGCATTTGTAGTATGCAATTGATTGCAAGCCTATCCATTGTTGAGAACGGTCTGTTATACCTAGATTTTTATTTTGCAAATGTTCCCAAAGTCCCAATGGTCAATAGTGTTTGATGTCGACATGTTGAGTTCTAATCGTATATAATGCAAAAATAAAAAACAAAGTTGGACCATACTTCTTCCATACGATTAGAATTCGACGTGTATCATTCTCAGGGGAGCAACAAAAGAAATCCATTAGGATTAGCATTTTTCAAAGTCTCATAATAAAATACTGATAACTGATATGTCTACCATGTGCCATGTCCGATATCTGCTGACTCGATTCATAATGTCTCTTTGCAATTAACCAAAGTGTATTTGATTGACAGGTGAATGCAGTCCTGTAATACAAACTACAATGGCCAAAGTAATTGAACCAATTGGACTACTGGCACTGCTACTCCGCCGTGGTGCAACTTTCACATACACTGGCAATGCTACTACTCTTACCAATAATTATACAATGCGGAGTTTCCGAAATTATTCTTCCTCAATGAGAAGACTATGCATTATCCCCGAGTCAGCTTCGACTGTCAACTACAATAGTAACAAGATCATTTGTTTCTCAAGAAATAAATCAACATCAAAGTCCCCTACCTCAATAATGGTTACTGATGCTCCTGATAAAAAAGTAAAAAATAAGAAAGCCTCAACAATAAAGAAACTAAATAAAGCAAATAAGGACATGTTTGGTGAACTTCTTGAAACTCAGCAGCAAAAGATCAAAAGGGTTAAAAAGGAATCCAAGAAATCGAAAACTCAGCAACTGCAATTACAATTACTAGCATCTCAAGAAACTGTCGACTCCCTTTTAGGACTAGACGAAGAGCCTCTAGTCCAAAAGCGGTCAAAATTGGCTGCTAAAATAAAAACACCAAAATCCCTTCCAATGACTGAGAAGATAATTAAAGTACTTAAAGAATCTGTCCGTTCTGCTGAAGATGTGAGTGCTGCTAGGATTCAAAGCATACTAGGGGAAATCAATTGGACATTAAGAACTAATCCAAAGAGAACTAAAATAATCGGAACATCTTACAACCAGAATAATTTATCTACTGCCGGTGAGGGTAGCAGTGATATACCAAAGTCTTCAGGCCTTCTTCACGGCAAGTTTATGGCAAGTCCCATAAATGAATCTGGAGAAGAATCAGGGGGTGCCAGTTTCTCAGGTTAGTTTTCCAACACACAAATTCAATGCCATCATCGTATAAAAAGAGAATTCTTATGCGTACAATCTTTCATACCTGTCTATTTAAATACCTTTATCTCAGGAATGCACGTTTAGAGTCTAAGAATGCAACTATATCCGTATATCTTCCATATTTGACTGTGCTTTTCATGTAATGAGGCTTAATTATTTCCAGTTCTGTCGGCAGGATCTCGAAATGCAAACAAAGACTGGCATTACCTACAATCATAAGTCATAGGTCATTAGGTTAAACAAAGAATCTACAATTCTGCTTAGTTTTTTTCCAGAGTAGAAATGTTTATCCTATTGGATTGGTTCACTTTGCAAAACTTACGCGTTGAGTAAATCAATCATCAGTCTAATTTAGCTCAAATTATAATGATAACTTTTCAACAGTCGTTGTTCCCCTATTCAGTAGTTTTTGAGTCCTTCAATTCTCATTTACTACCTTAGATAAAACGAAGCTCGTTTATCGAGTTTGGAAACGTCTATATCGTAAATTAAAGTCCACTCTGGTTTGAACTGAATGTTAGTTGAAGATGAGCGGAT
Source organism: Agrenia bidenticulata (assembly GCA_034694785.1). Lineage (NCBI taxonomy): Eukaryota > Metazoa > Arthropoda > Collembola > Entomobryomorpha > Isotomidae > Agrenia > Agrenia bidenticulata. Next base: position 72,626 of record JAQFYM010000359.1, read on the forward strand.
AATGATTTCCTATTTTGAAGTATCATTTTATCATGCCAATACAAAAAGATTTAAGGAATCTAGTGTAGATAAAAAGTTGATTTAATTTTTAATGCCTTAGGTCAGTCATCAATGGCAGCAGCTGCTGGAGAAGCCCACTCACCTTCATTGGAGCAATTTATGACCAGCATTTATGAGTGCCAAGACATGCAGCCAAGTTCTGAGATGAAAGTTATTAAGAAGCCTGGTAAGCATGGATCTAGTCCAATGAGTATTTCTATAGAGGCGATGGAACGACTTGAAGAATCATCATCGACTTCATCTTCATCAGAATCATTCGATGATATGAGGGAATTCGATCATAGTCATAATACAGCGAGTGTTAGCCCTGTGGCAACTCGTAAAAGTAATATGATCAAGCTTAGTACAAAAGCCAATGATGATGAAGAAGAAAATGAGCCTTTGAAATCAAAATTATCACCGATCTCATCTCATTCACGAACAAAGAGGCCGGTTCGGCAGATGACTAATAAAGATGAGATTGAGAACCAAGGGATATTTTTACAAGAAAATGGAAATAATAACAAGAGAAACGTAAAGAGTTCCACAAAGTCAGATGTGGATAATACTACCAAAAGCTCAAAGGCGGACACATCAAGTAATAATGTCCGTAATCAAAAAACCTCTCCTATTCTCATTACTGTCCCATATTTTAATCCCGAAAGAACAGAGCCAGCACCAAAGCTTGATCCAAATTCTCACGAGGATGATAATAATAATCAAAAGAAGGAAATCATCTCAATCCCTTTTCCTAGAACGTTCCTCCCTTATTTGAAAAGTAACAATCAACCCTGTTCGACTGAAAGGAGTAAGGGGGATTATAAAGGATTGAATTTGAAATTGCCAAGTGTATCAAAAATATTAAACGTCACAATGCCCAAGGAACAAGCGGAAGCGTTGGAGAGGTGGCAGGCGAAGATGATCTCACAAATGGGCGAAGAGGGCTTTCGGCTTTATAAAGAAAGTACGTTTACCTTGCTACTGACTTTTATGTCTACTTACCATTTTTATGGCTGCTTTATGACATTTGCTTCCCCCTGGGATGAGGAATTTAAAATCCCATTTCCTTCTGTCATTTAGATTATTCCTATTGCCAATCGAAATGCAACAGTTTTTTATGCCTTCGAATTTGCATTAGAATAGCCCAGCATGATTTCTCAAAATTCAGTGTGCCTACAGACTGGCCCCTTTGTGATTCAACGTTGATTCGATATTTGATGAGAGCGAAATGAGTTTAGGCGAGGCCCGAAAAGACTGCATATGATTTCAAGGTCTGAAGTGGTTTAAATATATTTCAGAAGTCAGGGCCAGGACCGCTTCAACTTTGGTTTCATAGACTTTAAACAATTCAAATGAACATTCTTAGTCATCTTCAAACACTTATGGACATGGTAATGTTGGCTGTATTATTTTAAATCCCCCAAAAAATTCCAAGATTCCGTAATCCCACACGTGCGTATTTTTGTTTAAAAAATGTACTATTCAAAAATGCATTGTAGAACAAATTATCCTCGCATTATTATAAATTACGACTTTTACGGCGAACGGAATGCACATAATATGAAATAAGGATGAGTTTCAAGACTTAAAGGAGTAAAAACGTCTCCGAATGTGCAACCCTTTGTAAGTAATTGTGGATTTAATATTACATGCACGCTAATACCATACAACTTAGATGAAATTTACTTTGCATATACTCAGTCAAGCTTCAATTGATTAGCAACACCAACGCAACAAGGCATATGACAATTTCGCCGACAGTCAACGATGATTTGAAATTCAAATAAGGATTATTTTGCCATCAATCACTAGATAATTATGTTTATGAGCCATTTAAATTGCATACTGCGCGGAGATGATTTACAATATCCTCCTATCTGTCATTCCTTAAAGAGCTTACACTAAGCGGCATATAAAAGATATATCCCTGCAAACACCAACTTATCGGCTCTATATTAAAAACTAGGACAAGATATACGAACTGTAAAATGTATTAAACAGAATCCGGGAGAGAATAAGACAATCCTCGAAATG